>BQKN01044280.1:373-55992 GCA_022839385.1 Asparagus kiusianus
TTGTGCGGTGGAAGACCATTAGGCATCAACTTGTTTAAAAATTCTTCTTGGTAGTAGTTATTCGGATCATCAATAGCCTTGTCAAAACTATGGAAAATAATCTCATCACCAGGAAATTTATCCAAAAGCTTGTCATTGAGCTCATCTACATATTCATTTTTTGTCGCAAGAATAGCTCGTTCTGTCATAAATTCAGCTGAATTTGCATTTTGTTCAATTGATGGAAATACTTGGTTTAACAATTCAACTTCCGATTGTCCATTTTTGCTATCTTCAATCACAATACTTTCAGGAAGTCTAATAAGTTCATCTTTAGTTGTTTTTTCTGTTCCATTTCCGACACGCAGCAAGAATTTACTGAATTCTTCATCATTTTTTGCTCGCATGTTTATTTTTAATGTTATCTTTTCCATCTTCTCCCACAAATAAGACTTTACTAAGCTTGCATTAACTGTTTGGCTCCTTGTTCCTCTTGGAATAACTGGCAACACTTGACGAAAATCTCCTCCAAAAACTACAACTTTACCACCAAACAATTCTTTTGTACTCAATAGGTCTTGCATTGTACGATCTACACTTTCAATTGCTACTCGTTTTGCCATAGGTGCTTCATCCCAAATAATTAGTGCTGCTTTTCTAATCAAATGTGCAGTACCTTCCTGTTTAGATATATTGCAAACTGTTGTCTCAGTGGCACTAATAGGTATCTTAAAACGTGAATGTGATGTGCGCCCACCAGGTAGTAAAGATGCTGCTACTCCTGAAGTTGCAGTTGCTATTGCAATCATTCCTTTTGATCTGACATTGGCAAGTATAGTCTTGTACAAGAATGTTTTTCCCGTCCCTCCAGGACCATCTATGAAAAAAACTCCCCCCTTATTCATATTAACTCTGTCCATTATTATTTCAAAAGCTTTTCTTTGATCTTCGTTTAATTTGTACTTACCATCTATATCTTCTTGACAGACTTCAACATCTATCTCATCCTGTATGATTCGTAGATTGCATGATGGATTATCTATTTCATCCTCTTTAAATTTAGGTAAATCAAAATCTTGTATTGTCTTCCCCATGCTCTCTAGGAAATAATTAACTCCCTCTAATGCCCATGCAGTTTGTTCTACATCTGTCGCTATAGATCTTTGAACGAAATCTTCAGACATTGCTTGTCTATATCTCTCCCATAATAATCTGACATTTGTTGGTTGACAATAAACCAGAATTGTTGCAAATAATCTTCTTAATGCGTATGGCATCTTGAAATTTACTGCTTCATCCAAGCATTCGACGATACTATCGTCGGATTCTAAGAGTCCTCTTTTCTGTGCAGACTCTTTAAAAGTCTTCACAAGTAATCCATCAACAGTGAGTAGGTCATCCCAAGAAGTAGGACCTTTAACATGATTCAATAAAAGCCTTAAATAATATCTCTCCCCCTCTATAGGATTTGCTGAATTTATTCGTCCAATCACGGCCTTTTTTTTCCTCTCATTCCAACATTTCTTTCCTACTACCCACACATAATGTTCAGGAAATTCTTTGTACAGCAACATCCTTGCTTTTTGATCTGAAGCACATTTTCTAAAGAATTCTGTAAGCATTGTCTTAGATGTGTGCTCCCACGTCATAATATTTCGAAGGTCTTCATTATTCCAATAATAAACATTTTGCTTATTTGGAAGATGTAATTGGAGGTTAATAACAGGGGGTTGTATATCATTCATCTTAAATTCAAAAATCCGCCAAATTGCTTCTTGTGCTGATACCCATCTCGCATCTTGGTATTGTTTGATCTCATCTACTGGATGTGTTGCCTCATTTGACGCAATGCACACAGCTGCTTTGTCATGCCCTTTGTATATATATTTATAAAGATATTTTACAGCCTTAAGTCCAGAGCATACTTCAACATTGACATGACGATTATACCTACTTAATAGGTAAGGATTGTATGGAACAATCCATTGGTTGTCTAAAACTGTGTTACGTACAAAAATTTTCTTTCCATCATTCCTTCGCATATATATTGGATAACCATCACCCCCTAAACTTGTCTTTGAACAAAAAGGACGTGGGTAGTGATATTTACATTTTCCGTCAACCATGCATGGACTTGTTTTCCTCAACGATCCACAAGGGCCATGAACCATATGTTTTACCACCTTCGCATGCAACATTGGAAATAGTGATTGATCTGGTAATTCTGCTGATATAAATTTATCAAAATGATCTGGGCTCATTAGCTTATATTCATGTTTCAAAATTATTAATATATGAGCATGTGGAAGTCCCCTTTTCTGAAATTCAATGACATAGACACGTGCAGCTACTTTACCAAATACTTCTTTCTTAAATAGCTGGTCTTTAAGATCCTCTATTTTCCCTCTAAAAACTCTAGAAGAAATATCTGGTCTATCCTGTGCTGTTTGTCCATTTAAAAGCTCATTCCTTATTTCATCCCAATCTGGATTACATGTTATTGTAATGAATAGATCCGGTTTACCGTATCTTTGAACAAGAGCCATAGCGTCCATATAACGACGCCTCATATCTCTTGGTCCTCCAATGAAAGATGGCGGTAAAACAACTCTATGTCCAACTTGATCTCCACGTGTTTCCCCAGCAGTAACACTATCAACAATTCCTTGATACAATTCTGCTCTTATATTCGATTGTTGTTTTCTAAAGAAATCAAGTCGCGTTGTCTCTAACTTCACATACATGTCCACAACAAACTGTTGAAATAGTCGTCCAGCAAGTAGCAGAATTGATTTTATTGGATTCCGAATTTGAAGTTTGTAGCAATAATACTCCCTACAAGAAACATATTGCCCTCCTTGTCTTTCGATATCTGTTAAAAGCTTAAAAATTTTTAGAAATTGATAAGATATGATATATTTTATTTATGAGATTAAAATTTGGAGTTGGTTTTACCTTGTGATTCCTCCTCATTAAGCTGTCTAGCTAAATCCAATGTCTGACTTTCTTCGGTCATATTTAACCGTATTCTTTCGTTCCGACCTTTGTAGATAAACTGTTGCCACCCACTCTCACCATTTGGAAATAAAATCGGATATTGTAGAGGATCATAACAACTATAATAATGTTTGACTTGATGCCTTTGTCCAGAGTGCTCTTGTATTATAATCTCTCTATTTAATGGTTCGTTTGGATTGTATCCTTCTATCCAAATTGCTGCCACTTGCTCTGCTGTTGGAGAGTTATAAATCCTTTGATCAAGATTGGTGTTCTTAGATATACAGATTTGTAATTCTCTCAATGTTGGTACATCTTTAAGCCTCCGTAGAATTTTTGCATAAGGATTGTCTTCTAGGATTTTCATTATAGTCTTCATTGTATTTTCTGATAATTTCCCTTCTTGTAAAACATTCATCCTATTTTGCAATTCATTATCCGTGTCATAAAAATATAACTGGAAGAAGCGAGGTCTATCATTTTGTGGTATCAATCCCGGTAAACTATGATAAATCTGACCTTGCGCTCTAAAAGTGTATATTCCATCCCTTGACGATGCCAAGTTTTTATCAATTGCTACCCCAAATGAGGTGAATGAGAAAACACTGTTGTATGCTCTAATGTTTCTCCTAAACTCAACACCCTCATTACAATCCGATGTTAGCAAGTTATATAATTCATCTGGGATACAAGGTTCCACAAGTACTGTTTCTCCATTATTACAGCAAAAAGATGGGCTCTCATATTCAAATTTCATTGCTCCACAATGAATGCAACTTGCTATCTTTCCAAGCTTGTGTAGTTCTGAACAAGACGGCCTTGATATATTTGTTCCTATACGATTGTAATATGTTATTAGTTAATTTTGTTTATTGTAGAAACTTAAATTATTATATTTATAAACTTATCAAAGCTCACCGTTGCATTCAACTTGGTAATTGGATGCTCGTTCTAGCCAACGTGCACTTCTTTTCATTGATTGATCTTCTGCATTTGGACTACTATCCATAGTCCTCTTTATTCTCTTATTTCGACACATCCTTCCGATATAAGCTTCTCTTTCCTTAGTAGTTAACGCATTGTAGTAATTTTTCCTCTTCTTTTTCTTTGATGCTGTTGATAAATTTATATGAATATATTAGAATTATTTGTTATTGATTATCTTGAGGATGTATTAGAAAAATTAAATTTGTTCGACTAACCTTCATTTGGTTCCATTTGTTTTTCCAATTGTTTTTCACACAAACTTGTGACAATATTATTTGAACTGCAAAAGAATTGAACATTAATTTATTTTTCATATTAATCTAGTACATACATATAATAAACTTAAGTTTTAAATGTTAAATGTTTTGAATTCATTTATTATGTGTGAAATTTCATAATGTAGTTAAATTCAATTAGTTAACATAGTAATTGCACACTAATAAAACTAATGCTATAATTAATATAAGAATTATATAAAGCATTAATTTTGAAAAGGAAATGTACCTTGTTTTCCTTGCTGTAATTGTTGTTTGATCTTAATCTTGCATTCTGACAAAAATATCAAAAATAAAAAGTTAGTACAACCATATATAAAAATAAATTTATGTGGTTTAATTATTATTACGAGGCAAATTGTTGTTTGGCATCAAATATCTTGCAGTCCATTATCCCATACTTTATTAATATCTGATGAATCTTAAATGTTGTGTAATTTTGGTTATTAAAAAGTCAACCATGGAAGCATATCAGAAACTAAATCCTATCCTCGGTTGTGGAAACCCGTAGGAAATGGTAGTTTGTATGGCGAAGGATGTTAACAATGACAGATAAACATCCATTTATTTAACATTAATTTACATAAAGTTTTAATATGATACTCAATGTTGGTTTTAATAATCAAACATAAGGGATGGATAGTATCATACAATAACATGTTTCACTTGAATAAAATAATCAAGTAAGATGAATTGATAAGCTGCTTTATTGTCATATGATCTTGGGCTAGGAATAAAATATTCCACTTGAATAAAATAATAAAGTAAAGTGAAAATGATGAGCTGTGCCTTAAGTAAGTAACATCAACATAAATATGAGTATGAACATATTCTAAATGTAAATGATCCACATCCCTCCTATAATAGTACATAATAGTACAGACTCTCATAGTAATGACATATTTTAGTTCATACATTTACTCATATAATCTCACTAAATCCATTTGAGTTCTGGGGTTAATTTTGAGAACCCAGAAAGGGAATTTGAAGTTAGTGAAGTTGGAAGTTTTGGTAGCTATAAAGGTGGTAATTTTGATAAAGATGAATGATTTTGATAAATTTATATGAATATATTAGAATTATTTGTTATTGATTATCTGGAGGATGTATTAGAAAAATTAAATTTGTTCGACTAACCTTCATTTGGTTCCATTTGTTTTTCCAATTGTTTTTCACGCAAACTTGTGAGAATATTATTTGAACTGCAAAAGAATTGAACATTAATTTATTTTTCATATTAATCTAGTACATACATATAATAAACTTAAAATTTTAAAATTTAAATTTTAAATGTTTTGAATTCATTTATTATGTGTGAAATTTCATAATGTAGTTAAATTCAATTAGTTAACATAGTAATTACACACTAATAAAACTAATGTTATAATTAATATACGAATAATATAAAGCATTACTTTTGAAAAGGAAATGTATATTGTTTTCCTTGCTGTAATTGTTGTTTGATCTTAATCTTGCATTCTGACAAAAATATCAAAAAAAAAAAAAGTTAGTACAACCATATATGAAAATAAATTTATTTAGTTTAATTATTATTACGAGGCATATTGTTGTTAGGCGTCAAATATCTTGCAGTCCATTATCCCATACTTTATTAATATCTGCTGAATCTTAAATGTTGTGTAATTTTGATTATTAAAAAGTCAACCATGGAAGCATATCAGAAACTAAATCTTACCCTCGGTTGTGGAAACCCGTAGGAAATGGTAGTTTGTATGGCGAAGGATGTCAACAATGACTGATAAACAGCCATTTATTTAACATTAATTTACATAAAGTTTTAATATGATACTTAATGTTGGTTTTAATAATCAAACATAAGGGATGGATAGTATCATACAATAACATGTTTCGCTTGAATAAAATAATCAAGTAAGATGAATTGATAAGCTGCTTTATTATCATATGATCTTGGGCTAGGAATAAAATATTCCACTTAAATAAAATAATTAAGTAAAGTGAAAAGGATGAGCTGCGCCTTAAGTAAGTAACATCAACATAAATATGAAAGTATGAATTAATGAAGATATGGAAATATATAATTCAAAGAAGGCATAATTAGATTATGAATGGATGGGATCGATTCAAGTAATTAATAGTAGTAAGCAGCCATTTATTTTACATTAATTTACAGAAGGTTTTCTGATTTGATGATATCTGGTGAAGCTGTTGTAAGTACAAACTATGTAAAGTATTATATTTGTAAAGAAAATGTACCTTATTTTCCTTGTAGTTGTTGGTTGTTTTAAATCTTTAGACATAGCTTTATATATATACCTAGATTAAAAAAAAATTAAAAGTTAGTAGTATATTTTATGCATTTGTTCAAGGTATTAAGTGTTCAATTTTATATTGAAGACCTACAAAAGGTCATAACATTTCATCCTTAAATAAACCCTGTGAAGCTCTAAAGATGAACTAATAACTTTGAAAACTATATCTTATCATAAACGTAATCATAAATCATAAATCATAAATGGATAAAATTGAAGTATCATTAATACTTCACACAAATCCATATCATTCATAAACCTGATGGTAAAGAAATATAAAGAGGTAAACATAAGTTTTTTCACATAACTTAAGCTAATTAAAACAACTGAAATTTATAAAATTTTCCAACAACATGGTTCACAAACTCATAGACCTTGATTTATTTTATTGACTTGACATTTATTTTTCTAATACTTGTCTCAACTCATTTTTTTCTTCTCCTGACGAAATTTCCATATAGCTGCTAGAATTTCCATAGCTTTAGCAAACAATTTATCTGCTTCTTCTTCATCTTTGATTTTAACAGCAAAAGGGACATTAACTTCAGGAGTAGCAGGAGCATCTTCGCTAGGAACATAATCAGTATCTGAATTTTCAACCTTCACTTTTTTGTTAACTTCAAAAGAACTCTCCTCATCATCATAATCATCATAATACTTCTCAATGGAAGGTTCTTCTTCATAATCATCTGATGAAATTTCTATAATTTCCTTGTCATTAACAAACTTTTTAAATTCATATTGTTTAGGAACTGATTTCCGGGCAGTACGTTTCAACAACATCTGTTATGAAACCATGAAAGGAATTATTAATATAACTATAATATAAGTATTGACATTATAGAGATCATATTGGTTGCCACAAACACTATAATAACATGAAAAAGCAAGGAAGTATTGAAATAAAACAAATAAGTATAAATGTTCAAGCTCGAACTTTTGCAGTTTAAAGCAATGAAACACAATAGATCGAAGATGATTCTGAATGGGACGTAATAGACTCTGTGATTGTGCAAGTTCAATGTGTTAAATAGAAGTTGAACACATTTTGGTTAGTTAAAGAAGATATGTGGAACTTGTGTTTATGTAGTAAAGAATGTGGCTCATTGGACCTGAGAGGATACCATGGCACTGGAAAATAATTGACCTTTTACACACAGGCAACAACTGCAATTTTTTCCTAATCTAACATAATAATATACTGTAAAATATACTGTATTAATACAAAGTTGGATAATTACGTAACCTAACATAATAAGATATGTGAAAATATTATATAATTAATATTACTGATACCAGTTAACTCATAAACAACTATATATTATAACTGCTTATATATGACTCATAACAGATATAAATATTTGTACTGATATGAGTGAATATGATGCAATTTTCACGTAATACACAACTACTGACAGATGTAAGATATACATTAAAACTATATCTAATAACATGTGTAGATATGCCACTTATTTTCATTCTACAATCTGACTTTATTATAGTACATGAATACATAATGCTGTGCTACCTACACTTAATTATTCTAACATCTTGGCATTTACATTAACTATGTAATTCACTTTGACATAAGCATATGCTATAGCAAAACTTGGTTTATGAGCAAAACTTGGTAATGGACTTGAAGATATCATGTTCATGAATTTAGCAAAACTTTGTTTATGAGCATAAATATAACTAATGATTGATTTTTCTATCTGTTCGCTAGTATTTGCATATGTGTTTCATTGAAGCTATTTTTTCGCATTCATAAAACATACAAACAAATATTATGTCAACAGGTAAACAAATATATAATTAAAACAGTAACTTCATATATCCCAAAAACCCCTTATTGTCATTTGCTAAATAATGATTTCACAAATTTAAAAAATAAATGTCATTCAAAATTATACTGTATATGCAGCAGATACACACAATACTGTAACTTCCCCAAAAACATAATCTAATATAAACATAAGTTCTGTCTGGATCTCAGCTACTTCTTTGATCAGTTGTATGGGTCGACATGAAACAACCTAAGCAGACACAGATAGATCAAGACATGAACAGACAGACTCGTCTAATCTGTTTAACATCACCAAAAGTTGTGTATCTGCAGCAGATACACACAATACTGTGTGTATCTGTCTGCAGCAGATCCACACAGTATTGTGTGTATCTGCAGCAGATACACACAATACTGTGTGTATCTGTCTGCAGCAGATACACACAATACTGTGTGTATCTGTCTGCAGCAGATACACACAATACTGTGTGTATATATGTTGCTGCTGCATATGCACAGATAGTCTCAATATTGTATTAAACTCAGTTTCATGAAAGCTAAATGATTTTTCTCATTCTCAGTAATAAAAAATATTGAATGGAGATCCTACAATATACCAAATTAACAACATTTACCAGCCTACATAAGACATGCAATAGACAACAGAGTCTTAAGTAGAAGCATTACAGTCACCTTTCGAAACTAACGAAATCAATAAAAAGTAATAGTTAAGGCTCGTGTGCAAGAACTGTCTACTGTACAAACATTGACAAGAAGGTAATTTTGGCTCATGATTTCTATATTGGGGAAACCTTTTTATTCTCTACCACTTTATTTACCTTTCAGAATTCACCTTATGTAGATTACTCAGGAAGAGCTGAGACTCTTTTTCGGATCAATATGTGGAGAGGTTTGTTGTTACCGATGGTTATTTTGTTGATGGTTATGCATTAGTTAATGTGAAGAAGTTATGTTTCATGGAAGGATGTATACTAAAATGCTCTCTTTTGATAGGTCTATCGCATGAGAATGCTCGGGAACTATTAGCATAACACTCGCATTGCATTCGTTGAGTTTGTAATGGTCAGCATTTCTTGCTCTATGATTTCAATGTTGTTATTCACTTATTATGATTCGTTGTCCATTTTTGTCCTCTTTTTGGACTGGTCACCTCGCGGTATCAGCATTTACATGCATCTACACAAGCAATCAAACATATGACTTGAAAGAAGCCTGGGACCAAACACTTTTAAAATAAGGAGGTAAATTGACACTTTAGTTTGGAGAACTATAAATAAATATGTATGTCGACAGCTGTTAGCATATTTATCATCATAGTTATAATTCAAATAGGCCAGATAAGGCAATAGGTGTTTATATTTATTCCGTCAAGTTGTTTGCATTGAGAAATCAACCATGTCTATCGATTTGCGGGGAGCATGCAAAGAAACAACAATCATATGTCACATGAGAAGCAACCATTTTCCTCTATAAATAAGAGCCTAATAGTTTCTTCATTTTTTGGTGGTTGTGTCTTCCTAAAAATATAGATATCATGGCTATGAAAATATCTACACCAAGATCATGATAAGAATTAACATTCATGTCAGTTCAAATGTAAAATTGATGTATGTCACTAAATTTTGGAGTCTTTTTCTGCTCAGTCTAATAGATTCCAGGGTCCTTTACCTTCATCCTTATCTAACTTGTCTACACTCAAGGTACTGAACTTGAGAAACAATTCTCTGAGTGGTAAAATTTCTCTAAATTTATTCCTCCATTTCATGTTATCGCAGCAGAGAATGTTTGATATGACCTGTCCTTACTCAACTTTTAACAAACAGAATCATTCTTAGAATCTTCACCTTCTAGACCCCGACAAGCGGACATTAACCATTAAAATCTCTTAAAAAATAAACTTTTAATGTTATATGTTTAAAAGGAGAAAGGTTAGAAAAATTAATATGGTGATTACTCATTTGGATATCTATATGCGAATTTTACAAGAGTAAATAAAGTTATGCATCACTATCAAACATGAATTAGAAAGCGCATATGGAAACTTAGTTAGCATATGGAGACCCACATGCTTCGCCATACTAATATAAAATATGTAGGTATTGAGACCATGATTGTGGTAAGATCGATGCAGGCATTTAGAATATTTCATGTCCAATATTCATATAAATTATAGAGTAGTTATATTCCTTATCATGATATATGGAATTATAGCGATATAATTATAGAATTACTTGCATTATCTATAATTTCAGACATATTGATTTTATCACTATGTTCCAGTTTGTTCCAGTTTGTTCCAGGTTGGAATTATATGATTAATTATCTACTATGTTCCAGGTTAGTCTATAAATGTTGCTTATTAATACAATTATGTCTGGAACAATTAAGCATCAATACGATTTATATCTGAAACAATTGTTGCTTATTAATTACTTGCATTATCTATAATTCTAGGTTGGAATTATATGAATAATTATAGCAATATAATTGTTGCTTATCAATATGTATCTTCTAATGGATGTTTATTTGCTCTGGTCATCACTGTTTTATTTTGCATCATCATAGTTTGGCAAGGTATGCATTTTTAAAGTTTTGTTTGTTCCAGTTTGTTGTATTCTGTTTATCTACTTTACATTCATATCTGAAACCATTTAGATACAGATAATTTGTTGAGAAATCTAGTATTTGATATCCACTAAAATCAAATACAGACACAAATTGATTATAACAGTGATCCTATTCACTACAAGTTGATATGGACATTGACCTAAGAGATATAGACAAATACCGAAGTGAATAAAATAGCCAATTCATTTGGGTAATCCGTAAGGGACAAGATTCTAACAGGCATGCTAATATATGCATAGCAGTAAAGGCATTATCTATAATTATAGAATTATAGCGATATAATTATAGAATTACTTGCATTATCTATAATTCCAGACATATTGATTTTATCACTATGTTCCAGTTTGTTCCAGTTTGTTCCAGGTTGGAAATATATGAATAATTATCTACTATGTTCCAGGTTAGTCTATAATTGTTGCTTATTAATACAATTATGTCTGGAACAATTAAGCATCAATACGATTTATATCTGAAACAATTGTTGCTGAATAAAACAGCCAATTCATTTGGGTATTCGGTAAGGGAAAAGATTCTAACAGGCATGCTAACAGCAACAATCAAATAAATATTAAAATTTTAGAAACCATAGAAATAAAATAAAATTTTGATTTACCTTGATTGACAGCTTTCTACTCCTCCAATCAATCCCGGTCACCTAACAGCAACAATCAAATAAATATAATCCATCAAAAAATCAAACTGGTAATTACATTACAAGAATTACAAATAGGTAATAAGAATAACCAATATCCATATCCATACTTACAATTGGAAGAAAACCCCTTCGTTGTTCCATCAAAACTGCAGCGGAAGGTATTTATAGAATCACCAAATGGAAGGGGAGAGCAGGTGAGAGGTAGAGGGAAACTGACGGAATTCTGAACGTCGAAATAATTTAGAGACGGGAAGAGGGAGAGGGGCAGGGATAAGCAAGGATAACGGATGTAATAAAGGGATTTGGGCATTTTCAAAGAGAGAGGGAGACGGGAATAGGGAGAGTTGTGTCGGTGTTGAGAAACGGCAGATGAAGGAGATGAAGGGGCGGTTGCGAAGGGGATTAAAAGGGGAAAGTGTATTATAGATTATTATAAATTATAAATTATAAATTATAATAATAGTTATAGTTATATATTGGATTGGATTGGATAAAATTTGAATTACAAAATTTGAAGAGGATAATTTGGGTATACAAAAGTTTTGACAATGGTTTTCTCTTTTATAAGTAGTATAGATAATCTGATTACCATACAATGATGGTAACAAACTTCGAAGGCCAATATCCTTCAAGCATGGATCAATAAGAACCCCCAAACCAAAAATATGAGGAATAGGCCTAAAGTACTTATTAAATTTGCTCTCCATTTAAAAAATCATAGATCCAAAAATATCATCCATACGATATTTTCCAAAAAAAATTTGAATAATTAAAATTTGTAAAGCAGCTAAAGTAATGGTTGGATAATAACAGCCAGATAATAATATTATAGCATCATAAAAAACTTATAACATTTTATTTAAATTACATATAATTATCCATTCATCTTCAGTTATTCCATAAGTGCTACCAGAACTAGAACAAGAAGCATAATAATTTATAAAATCAGTTATAATGTCTTTATATTCTATTGCTACACTTAATATTGCATAGGTGAAATTCCACCTATGGTCAACATCTTTTGGAATTAGTCTGGGCTTTACATTTTTTCTTTTATAAAATTGTTTCCATCTTTTAAGTCTTTGTTCAGAAGCATTATGCATGTAAGCAACTGTTCTAACATTTTCTATCATGGGTTTAATTTTAGTAAATGCACTTTGAACAATTAAATTTAAAATATGACAGATACACTTAATATGAAAAAGATCATCATGACATGGCAATGATAGAGTTGATCTGATAAAATCAACAGCTACATTGTTATTACTTGCATTATCTAGTGAAAGAAAAAATATTCTTTCTGAAATTTCTAATTTCATAAGTTCTTCAATTATTAAATTTGCAACATTAATACCAGTATGTGACTCTTCTATTGTAGTAAAAGAAACAACTCTTTTAAACATTTACCAATTTTCATCAATCCAGTGTGCTGTGATACATAAATATCCATTTTGTGCTCTAGATGTCCAAATATCAAAAGTTAAAGAAAATTACAGTTTAAATTTTTAAAATTAGAAATTATTTTTCCTTATTCCTCCTGATAATATTTTAAAATATCACGTTGATAGGTTTGACGAGAATTTTTTTTAAATGCAGAATATAAACCATCTCTAAATATATCTTCAAATTCATCATCTTCTACTAATTTAAAAGGAAGGTTTTTAAGAATAATAAACTTGATTACGCATTTTCTGGCTCTGGCAGCATCATAGTTCCAACTACCAGAAGAGGAGGATTGAGAAATCATAGATTGTCGGATATCACCTTGAGGAGTCTGACCTTTGTTGTGTTTATCTAAATTGTGTTTGAGGTAGTTGGTGCCGCTCTTATGATGAGCTTGAAAAATCTTGCCGCACAACGCACACTTAGCCTTCTGGGTGAGGATCCTACCGTGTTCATCCTTGGTGACGTCGATCTTCTCGTAAAACTTTCACACATCGGATCTTGGCCTTTTAGGAGCTATTGGTGCAGATTCATCGTCACCAGATTCGGGATTAACATCGATAGGAGTAGACCCAGCAGGAGGACTCATTTTAAGATCGAGAGATAGGTTTTACTCTTCATAATCAGATCCGGAAGCCATCTGATGAAAGGATTAGAAATTATAAGAGAGTATAAGAGTATAAGAGAGAAGTAGATGAGTTTTGGTGTGAAGAAAACAAATAAAAATCCCCTCTATTTATAGAGCCAGCCCCTAAACAAATGACCAAAATAACCTCACAAAATAGCCGTTTTTTTGACCCTTTTTGGGGACAAAAGGTCAAAAGGCCGTTTTTGGCCGTTATGGCCGGACCGGGCCGGCCATTTTTGGCCACAACGGTCACTCTCGTGACCGTTGTGGCCGGGCCGGGCCGGGCCCGGTCGTTTTTCAGCCCGGCTCGGCCCGGTCGTTTTTCAGCCCGGCCCGGCCCGGTCGTTTTTGGCCACAATGGTCACTCTCGTGACTGTTCTCGGCTTGGCCCGACTGTTTTGGCCACAATGGTCACGAGAGCCCGGCCCAGCCCGGTCGTTTTTTGCCACAATGGTCACTCTCGTGACCGTTCCCGGCCCGGCTGTTTTGGCCACAATGGTCACTCTCTTGACCGTTGTGGTCGGGCCGGGCTGGGCCAGCCAGCCTATTTTGGCAACGGTCACCATAAGTGACCGTTGCCACCGGGCCGGGCTCCGGGCCCGGGCTGCTCGGCCCGGATTTTCGCCCGACGCCGGCGCTGTTCCGAGCAGGGTCGGGCCCGGGCCGAGCACCGCTGAGGCAGCCCGTACCCTGGCCCGGAACCCGGTCAGGCCCGATTTTCGGGCCGAGGCCGGGCCAGGGCTGGGCCCGGGCCGGCGGGCTTTTTGGACAGGCCTAGGCTAGATACACTTGTCCTTCTGTTTAACCCTTCTTCATTAACCCTTTGCCAAACGGGGCCGTGATTAGTATTTAGTTATTCCCATGATATCCGTTCATTATATTTGCTATGAGATAAGAAAAAATAATATTGTTTAGCCTTGTTATCTGTCTTTTTATGTGTTATTTATCAGTCGATACATCATCCTAGTCATACCTTGTTAATTCAATATTTGATAAATTTCATGAAATTTTATAAATATTTTTTAGAGTGGTAAATTGTAGCATACGTACTTATTGCTTGTTTTTAAATAATATTTAGGGTAATTAAAACTAATTAATATCACTTATCAGTTATAATCTAAGTCTTCAATTTTATTTCTACATAATGTTATTTTTAACTTTCCAATTTATTTGTTTATTATTAAAAGAATATTTCTACTATTTACATATATTCAATTGCAAAGCAACTCTATAAATTGTTATAACATTCCTCGTATTTTACTTTTTTCTAAACAGAAATCATTTAAAAGTGCGTTAAACACTAATACCTGTGATATCTTATTCCTTTTTATTACATCCAGAATTCGGGAAAGCATGATTGAAGTTATAAGGCGGGCGGTGGGAATTAAATATTTGATAAGTTTACAAGATACTTAAGTATCAAGTGTAACATTGTTAGATAAGATAGTCAATTTTTAGTATGATTTGAGCCAAATGACTTATTATACTCAATGAAGCTTAGGGCTTACACCGCCCTACGGGCCTCTGCGGATCCAAGGTGTGGCAACACTTGCTTTAGAAATTTGTTAACGTGGGGACGTTTCAAATCCTTGATTTTGTTGGAATTTCTCATGAATTATCTTTCCGTTGTCTACAGCGAGGACATTCCGTCGTGGGGCGCTCTCTTTCTCTCGTCCGACGAGCTTAGCTCCAAAATCTAATTATGGAGGGCGGGGAGCGAGCATCATACAGGACAGCGCCTGGTGGGCCGCGGATGAATGATGCGGAAAAGACAGCGAGCGCTTAATATTTCGAGGACCACTCGGAAAGGGAAAAACTGGGGGAAGTCAAAATTTGAAGCTGTCGATTAATTTTGAAACCATACATCTTAAATTCTTAATTGTGTTAAACAATAGGAGTTAAAAAAAAAAAGATAATTCGAAAGTGATAAGGATGTGATGTGAGCTTCAAAAGGCTTGGATTGGCTGCTTCGGATTTCTCTCTGTCGGGCTTTCGTTCAAAAGTTAATAAATAGCAGATAAAATACTGCAAGGGGGTCTCTTAAACTTCACAGTAATCACTTAACTCCCTAATACTGGGGGCTCGTCTCAAAGCCTCTCCGAATTAACATTCAATTTTTATCACTCGAACAATAAATGGCATGATCTCCATAATTTTGCCGAGGAAAACATACCCCAGGTACAAAAATATGTTTAAAAATTTTCAAAATCATAAAAAAATGATTAATTATGAAAAAATTTGTTGTCGCTCCATAAGTGTTCCATGGTGAGGACGGTTCAAACCGCTCCAATCGAGGCTAAAAATAGAAGAAACAAAGAATCGTTTGGAGAGTAAAATTTATAAAAAGAGTAAGAAATTCTTTTATCAGGGATATTTTATACATTTGAATCCACGTGATTTTTACGTGCAGCCTCAGATCTAACAGTGCTACGCTAAGGGGATTATATTCGACAAAACTTTATAGGAATCAGGTCACATCTATAAAGCTTTTATTTTATGTTATTCTTTGGTGGGGATTGGGGGCGGAGGGATTATGAAGTTTTCTATTTAGGCCTCATGAAAGTTTTCTTTTCTATGAAATTCTTTACTTAGAATAGTCTAGGGAGCTAAAATGAGGAACTATTTAATAATGGATATTTATTAGGGGAATTTTTTTTAGGAAAAGTAGAAGGAATGAAATATAACTTTATTCAAACACTTTTTTTTTTCCTAATTTTAGGAAAATGGCAGCAGCTATGTTGACAAATTTACTGCCGGTTCACGTAGATCTTATCATTTATCAGCATGAGCAAGACAAATTCCCACAAGAGGTGCAGCTTGGACGACAAGTGGAAGTAATTTATATGCATCTTAACCCAAAAAATCCATATAAAATATTGATTTCTATCATAAGATAATTTCATTTAGAGGCAGATCACCAACCCACATTTTAAAAATGGTAGGCTAATTTCACATAAACCCCTGAACTTTGATGGCGGTTGCATATAACCTTTATGAAATTTATTTATCTCACACAATGCCAGTGAGTTTCTGGACATCTCAGAAAACCCCACTGAACTTTAACCTTATCTTACATTTCATTTAAAAGAAACCCAAACTTTTGTCACTCGTCATTTACATGAGACATACTTCCCCTTCTAATTTTTTTTTCCTTAAGGAAATTTTAATTATTCGCAAATTATATGTAAGGGCTCGGGTGATGTTACACCTAGAAAATCACTAAGCTTAATGAGCTCTTAAAAGTTGGTCACATGTCAAATTAACGGGTCGAGTTGTATGACTAATAGGACCAACCCATATATAAACATAGTTCATAAACACAACTCGACCAACCAAGCCAACCTTTCTAGCAGACCAAGTCTAGATGAAAGTCGTCTTCAAGTCAAAATCCATCAAAGAAGTCCGAAGTCGGACTCCACTAGGGAACATCCCAGAGGAGGGAAGGACCTATCAATCACGTCAACGCTGTTTGCATTTAATGCATAGCTAGCCAGCACCCATGCTCTGCAGCCCAGTCCCATCGTATTGAATGTATGGCTTGGTTTCATAATGGCTCCTTGACTCACACTTCTGTCATCTTGTTGCTATCACATTAAATTTAAGGTGAGTGCCTCTTCACATCCACCTAATTGGCCGTCAACACGTGTAAATTAGAGGCAGAACACCAGATCATGTGGTTGGTTCGGATTAACAATGTGCCTCATCCTCTATTAATAGCGGTCATTTCCACTATAAGGTGCACTTGATCGAAACCCTAAACTAGATTCTGCATTCTATTTTTAAATTGCTTACCTATCACTAACTTGAGCATCGTAGGGCACACTGGGAGAAATCTTCTCCGGACCTCTAACATTTATTACTTGTGCAGGGATCCGCTTTCCATAGTTTATTAGCCATCAGAGAAGGTTAGGGGATCCTAAACTCCTAATAAATGTCCTCCCACTCAGACAATTAACTTCCTAACATAAACAGTTTGATGCCCACTATGGGGTAACTTCTTCTTCTCTTGAGAGAATGACTAATCCTAATCACCCTTAGATCCCTCACTCGCACTCACGGAGAATCTTCCAGTTCCAACTATGTTACTTAGGCCTTGCTGGATTAGTCCTCCCAGAAGATAGCATAATCACTTCATTAGCAATTCACTTTGTTTGCAAATGAACTCCTCAGCTACGTTCTTCTGTTCCAACCTTCTGCATCACCTGCCACTCCTTTCTCAAGGGACAACTCTAATGGCAAGAAGATGAAGAGTGGGTTAGGGAGGCCACCCCACAACTATCATGGCATCAAACCCGCTTCATTGTTGATCCCTCGCAAACTCATCAACATCAGGACGTGACAGGCAAAATCTCAGGCCGCGATCTAGGTCACACCATGTGGGTAGCGTCATGACGGATGAGATATACTAACATGGCCCATACCCTGATACTCTAGGTAAACCCTTCTCCAGACAACCTAACTTCCAGTTATGACCGACATTCAACATGGTGGCCAACATCGTTGGAGTAAACACTCCCCTCTTAGATGAAATCATGAATGCTCCTTGTCCTATGTTCATGATGCCACAAACTGATAGAAACAAGGGCGAAGGCAACCTGACCAAGAACGCACATAATTTATTGGACTTAATGCGCATGAAGCATGTGACAAATCTGATCATATGCAGAGCTTTCCTTATCACCCTCGGTGGCAATGCCTAGATGTGGCAAATTTTTCTAGAGAGAAAGTTTATCCATAACTATGAGCAGCTCACTAGAAGCTTGTCCACATCTTCTTAATAAACACATATAAGAAGGTCAGCCCTCATTTTGTAGGTTCAACATAAGCCATGTGAAATTTTAAGAGAATACTTCAAGAGATTCCAAGTCAAACAATTAGAGGAAGAATATCCGGACAATATAGTGGCAATGGTAGCAATAATCTTAGGTCTGAAAGATGAGAAGTTGTCCAAGTCACAGTTCATGAATCCTATGGTTAACTTCTACTAGCTCATGGCTAGAGCGTAGTCGCACATGAACATGGAAGACTCTCGCCTCCATAAGAGCCTTGCCCAAATAGAAGATCCCAAAGCTGAATCTTATAGGGCAAGAAGACTGAGGCTGGCCGATCTAAGTCCAAGACCAGATCTAACCGACCGTATAAAAGAGACCAGAGAAGGGACGTAACAAATGCACTGGTGTTCATCCCCCTCAATGCTCCTCTCTGACAGTTACTCCACTAGATCTAGTGGGAGGGACATCTCACCAAACCTCACACTCGCATGACCTCAAACCCCCCACCCTACAAACACACACACACACACACACACACACACACACACACACACACACACAAAAGAAGGACTCTCGATATTGTGACTACCATAGGGACCATAGCCATGACACCGATAATTGTAAAATCCTATGGAGAGACATCAAAGACCTAATCAAGAGAGGGCTATTGAAGAAATACCTCAACAATCACAACAAAGTTAGACCGAACGTAGATAGGTTAGAGAGGAGGAGATCAAGATAGCCTAGCCCCAATAAGTAAAAGAATCAACCGATATAAGCCAGTGACAAAGGCACCATCAACATTATCAGTGGTGGCCTAGCAAGAGGAGGGATGTTGAACAATGCTCAGAAGAAGTACATTCGATGAGCCCTCTAGGTGAACTAGTCTGAGAAGAAGCTCAAGGGCGTGATGACACCTCATGATGACCCTACCATCATCTCTATATAAATCAGTAGTGCCAATCTGAAGTGCATGATGACACCTCACAATGACCTTGCCATCATCTCCGTACAATTCAATGGGTTTTGAGTCAAGAGGATTATGGTGGACACAAGAAGCTCAACTGATGTCCTATTCATGGATACATTCATCAAAATGAAGATTGACAGATCAAAACTATGACCATGTCTGAGTCCTCCGGTAGGCTTCTTTGAGCGGTCAGTTAGACCAAAAGGGTTGATCACTCTATTGATGGTGATTGGTGATTACCCTCGATAGTTCATCATTTGAGTCTACTTATTGTGATGGATGTCAAGTTAACTTACAAATTCATCCTTCGGGGAACCTTCCTGAATTGCCTACAAGCTATCCCTTCCACCTATTATCAAATGGTAAAATTCCCAACCCCGGAAGGGGTTGGCTCATGCGGAGTATTCAACGTGAGGCTAGGTCATGGTGCTCATTGTGAAAAGTAAGGGGACCACAGTAACCCTAGGGATCGAGAAGTCCCAAGCCTACCTACGAAAGGATGAAGACATGGAGCAAACAACCCTTATTGAGAAATCGAAAGAAATTTTGCTCTTCACGATGACGAATTGGGTTAGGACTGGCTGAACAACAGTGAGGAGTAATCATCAAGTTCCTCCATGCAAACAAACATTTTCCCTTAGGGACCTAAGTCATGAAAGGTGTAGCCCCAAAAGTGATAGATCATAAGCTATGCGTCATTATAAGTCGATTCAACAGAAGAGGAGACATTTCAAGACAGAAAGGAAGTAGGTAGCTGTAGAAGAAGTTGTCCGACTACTATAAGTAAGGTTCATCTGAGAATCTAATATTCAAAATGGCTAGCTAATGTGATGTTAATCAAGAAAGCCAACGGTAAATGGAGGATATGCATCGATTTTACCAACCTCAATAAGGCATGTCCTAAGGGTAGTTTTCTCCTTCCTCGGATTGACCAATTAGTCGATGGGAGAACCAACCATAAAATGCTTAGCTCCATGGATATCTTCTTAGGTTAGCTCCATGGATATCTTCTTAGGCTATAACCAAATAAAGATGGCAGAGCATAACAAAGAGAAAATCTCTTTCATCACAGATCAGGGTACTTACTAATACAAAGTAATGCCCTTTGATCTCAAGAACACATAGGGTAACCTACAAGAGGTTGATAAACAAGATCATCACGGATTAATCTTATTACAATGCGGAGGCATATGTGGATGACATCTTGGTGAAGTTCAAACATACTAACTATGATGCCCCTATTTTCACACATGGCTGCAGTCCAAGGTGAATCCAAAGATGTCAAACTTGTCATGCACCCACACCGTGCAATAACACATTTCACTAATCATAATAATATCATCTAGTGGAATCAAATATAAGTGTAGGTACAAAATAGGCAAAATAAGAACATAAAAACAATAGATATGATATAGAAAGAGATATCTCATAAATAAAAATCATGTCTCAACTGAAATACATCTGATATCTAAAATAATAAAAGTGTCTCAACATGAATCAACTAAAAATCGTACTAAGGCATATTGCCTTTACAATATGAAAATAAAACTCTAATATCTGAATAAGAACATAAAACTATAGTGGAGTCTCAGCTACAAAAATATGCGACGATGACTATGCTAGAACTCCGTCATCCTACGGCTCTCCGAAACTCTGAGCTGCCTGAAAAGGAAGTTTAAAATAACAAAAAGAACAACAAAAAGAGCATCATAGCGCTATAGCAAGATCACCTCCATCCGCCCCAGGGAAAGGGCTACTAGATGAAGTAGAGACTCTATCTATTAAGCATAGTCTACCTAGATCATTTTCCCCGTATCTAATAAAATTAACATTTAGACACCTATAATGCGAGACGTAGTACATCGAACGAAATAATCCAAATAAAAAACCCTTATGTATATATCATATGTCTCAAATTATAGATAATTACATATTAATCATGAATTAAGAATGAAAGTAAACATAACTAGAAAGATAAAGCATCGAAATAACCATCAATATATGTATCTCGTGTACTCGGACAACAAGTCAATCATCAAATATCTCAACAATGAGTCAAATTCACTTTTGGCGTCCACCAAACTTAGGCTATCACATAATTGTCATATTGTAACACTTCGCAAAATTTCTAATTCATCGCATTATCATGCGCAACGGACTACCATGTAGGTATTCTAACAGTGTACATGTCTCATTAGTCTCATCGCGATCTTAGTGTATAACATGAGTGTGGAATGACCTATCATATAGGTATCCTAAAAGATGGCTCACAAGCCTTATCGCACCCCCCGTGCGGACGAACTGCTAGACAAAGCATCCAAACCCGACTCAATAGCCTGTACAAATAGAATATCGACGCACCACCACACATAGTACTGAACTGAGCTCATCAACGATATCCATCTCGTGTATAAACTATGTATGTTTGGTATATCAGTGCACTATCTCATATAGTACTGAGCTGTGCTCATCAACGATATCCAACATGTGTATAAACAATCTCTAACTCAAGTGTACTCAGCTCAACACTTATCAAAATCTCCTTTGGTATACTCATGTGTGTACTACGATACTATTCATGTATATTCATGTCTATACGTGTACTATCATGCGACTCGAACCCCGCGATCGCATCTCAAAACAGTGCAACATAATGTCCAAGAAAAGTACATAATGTCCAAGAAAAGTCTTAGTAGTCGACTACTAAGCTTAGTAGTCAACTACACTGAGTCTATCCAGACTCTATGAGGCATGTATCAGGATTAGTAGTTAACTACTAAGTACATTAGTCGACTACTCTGTAATATTTTAGTTTCTGGTAATCCAAATTGTACATGAGTAGTCGACTACTAAACTTAGTTGACGACTACTCTGTCAAAACATGCATTCTTTCATGCACGAACAGAGCTTATCATTCATCATATACTTATCATGATATTTAGTACAAATAAAAACATGTAATATTCAATAGAAATCATCCTGAATATGAAACAAATCTATTAAATTATTCTAATTAGGGATTAACATCCTAATTAATCAATTTCCTTAATTAGCTCTTAATTAAACAATGTAATTATCAACACTTGAAGAAAACTATTCATGAACAGAGGTGAAACTTTGTTTATACATGTTTATATGACTTAGGTATCACAAACATAGGGTTTTAGCATGATTAGCTTACAAGAAAACTTAATTAAATAACTAATTAGGGTTTACTCATGAGTTAAACATAATTAACAAGTTAAAAATAAAATTAACATCAACCCTAATAATCATGATCATGTTTCTATCATCAACAACAAAGATTTCACTTCAGATCTAGCATAGAGTTAAGATTTATTATCAAAAATCTGGTTTTTATCATATTAGGTTACACTTAACCATGAAAACATCAATTAAACATCTTCAAAACTTTAACTAATTATAGGGGACAGATTTGAATGAAGATGATCTTGCCTCAAATGCTGTGTTGAAATCCTAAACACGCATGCAAGATCTCTTCTTCATCAGAAACCGCAAAGCCTCGCCTTTCTCTCGACAAACACCTCAAGATCTCTCCCAAAACTCAAACTTTAGGGCTAGGGTTTAAGGAGGAAGGTGGATAGTATTAATTTCACATGAAAGAGGGTAAAAAGAGTTTTAAAATGAGTATATATACGCATATATATAACTGGATTCGAAACAAAATGAATCCAACACGAAACCCATAAGAAAACTGAAAATAGCCGACTAGTCGACTAATACCCTTACTAGTCGACTAATGGCCTTAGTAGTCGACTAATACCCTTACTAGTCGACTAATGGCCTTAGTAGTTAACTACTAAGCTTAGTAGTAGATTACTAAGATTACAAATTTAGCTTATGCATGTTTCGTTCATGATTCTCTTCTATACTCATATATATACATTGATTTGATCTCAAATCAAATTCTATCATACTCAAACATTAAAATATGTTATTTATAACCATATGACATATTTATTATTATTTATCACCATATATTCAAATTTACAGGGCTTTACACTAACTTAGCCTTCTCTATCCTCCACTGATACAAGATGAAGCTCAATCCTGTGAAGTATGCCTTTGGGGTATGATCGGGCAAATTCCTAGGTTTTATGATCACCCAATGAAGAATCAAGATAAACTTGAATAAGATAGCTACAATTGAAGAGATGACCGAGCCTCATGTTGACAATCAAAATATATAGGCTCCTTCCACATATAGCTGATCTCTCAAGCCACGAGAGGCTTGGATTAATACTTAGCATAAGTCTGATAGCTGAACCCAAGAAGTGGACACCTATGAACCAAACATATAATTAGATTAAAATGGACCAAGCATAAGCCTGTAGCGAAGCTTGTCCATAGCGAAGCTTGCCCAAGATATAATGAAGCTCACTTCAAGATCAAGTCAAAGTGAAGACGTAAGCAAAGTTTGCCCAAAATGAACTTCACCCAAATAGTCCACATGGCCACATAGTGAAGCTTGTGCAAGTCCCATCGACTAATAGCACATGTAGGCTATGTCGCTCACATTAGAAGATGAGCTACCCATATTCTGGTGAAGTTTGTCCATGGTCATTATTAGCGAACTTCGCTCATGGCCTTGATTGGTGAACTTCGCCATGGCCATTATTGGTGAACCTCATTCATAACCATTTAAAAAGATACTTTAAGGAAATGGTTCACCCCTACTAACTTGCTCATTTAAGGGGAGTTAAGTCCCAATAACTCATCCATTTAATGCTTATAAATAGGCATGATCAACTCAAAGGAAAGCGGGAATAAAAAAGAACTTGGGCTAGCATTGTACTTGGGTAGGCATCTGATCTTTATTGGTCATTCTCATTGACTAATCATTTAGCTCGATCAACAATCCTTGAGTGAAAGGATTCATTTTCTTTGGCTAATCAACAATCCTTGTGAGGAAGAGTTTGTTAGTATCCCTTTGAGGTAAATAGTCATCTATTTAGTTAGAGATCTTTAATCAATAAAAGACCGATTGTATACTACTCAGACCATTAATGGACTAGAAGATCAACGCTCCATCGGCACATAGAAAAGAACCTAGCCAATATAAAATTTTCTTGTTTTATTTGTAAGTTCTTTTGAATTGTAATATGCATTAATTTTTATTCAAAAGACTCAAAATATGATGATGACCCTGCTAGGGACTTCCTTCTCAACTGACGAGAAGATTGTGTCACAATCTAATACTAAGGCGATATCATTTATGCTAAATCATTGGTTATTAAATCAACCAAGAAAAGTTTGAGGAATTATCTCATCTGACAAGTCAATCATAGCCATCAGTAGAAGGTACCATAAAATTCACCACGGTGTGAGGATAGGGTCAAATTTAACCCCTAGCCTAAAAGAAGTCGAGCCTCGCTGAAGATAGCTCCAGGTTTAGTGGAGGCAAAGCAAGACAACGTTAACTTTTCCCAAATCGAAGCAAGCCTCACCAAAAGCAGCCTTAATATTGTTAGAGGTAAAATGAGCTCCTCCCTCCCTCCCTTGAGTGAGGTCTTAGCAACCCTCACCTTGAGCGAAGGTCAGAATGTTGAAACATCTTTCAAATTCACTCTTAATCCACAACCCCTATGTGGATTTGCTTCAAAGCATCTTGCAACAGTCATCATAACAAAGATAAAAATGAGAGCTACCCTCCAATCAAATTTCTAAAAGGAAGAACTATCGCCCATGGCAATTCTCAGTCTCAATCACAAGTTTAGACTTATGATGAAGTCAAAATTGACCATGTTAGTCATATGTCAAAATAACATCATCTCATGCAATGTTCTAATGTCAAAACCCAGCCCGATAAATTAATTTTCAAGAAGAGTGATTGCTACATCAATAGCCAAGTTGATACACCCTTTGACTTAAGGGAGTTCCTCTCTTAAAAAAGGGCACAACAATGTAAGTCTCCATTTGTTAAAGAGTCGGTGTTTCCCCCATCTTAACCCATTCCCAAACCTTTAGACTTTAGAACAAGTGGCAATAATGATCTCACAAAAATATGACTACTTTTAACCTTGATCTCTAAGAGTTCATGGTTAATATGACTAGTGTAACCCAAGAAGATAGTCATAACATCTCAGATGCAAATTATTCTTCTATCATTTGGATTATACTTCCTGAGGTTGATGGCATCTATTGCCGCACTCGAATGAGACAGTGGGTAGTTATCCCTTTGACTACTCTATTTTTAAGGTTGCCTGTTCAACAAACTGCTTCACAGGTAGGCCATCTTTTTGCTAGCAATGCTAACTCGGCCATAGCATCAAACACAACCCCTAGCTCAAGTTAAGGGGAGGATTGGACTACCAAGATGGAAAACAAAGAGGCCATCGTTGATCTTAGTTGTTGAATTGAGGCCCAAAAGATGAGCGTTTTGAGTAACTCAAAAATATACTTCAACAATTGCTATTTACTTTCTAGCCCCCTGTAAGCACTTCAAAAGGGAAGTAGCCAATTGATATCTCCCTCAATATGAGTCACCACATCAAGAAGATGTATTCTCCTCTTGATTGGAATATGAGACATCTAGTCCATAGAAGACAAGGCGCAAATTGAAAATGTTTAAAAACCTCCAAAACTAGCTCAATGCTCTTACATAGCGGACTGAGCTGAAGAAGGTTGGGATCACTCAACCTTATCCATCGAGTGGGACTCTGTTCCCTATCTGATGAAGTTTAAGCTGCTAATGTTACACATGTTCAAAGGCAAAAGGATCCCATCACCAACACATATATTATTTCCATTAACAAATTGGAAATGTGATGGGGAACGATGCTATTAAGGCGTGACTTTATATTGGTACCCTTCAGAGTGTGGCCTTTGACTGGTTCTAAAATTTAGCTGAAGGATCAATTAAATCTTGGTATAGACCTGGAATCACATTTCATGTCCCAATTCCTTGAAGACCAATCTAATGTAATAATGGTCATGATCCTTTTAGAAAAGCAGAGGAGAAATGATTCAATCAGAGATTACATTGAACAGTTTCATAACCTATCATTATGATGTCGAGCGATGTAATTGCCAATATTGCTCCAGACTTGTCGACATAACTTTCTCAGCCAAGTAGAAGCCTACATGGGTGCTGCCAAGGCTAATTTGTGAAAATATTTAATTGAGTAGGGAGAGAATGCTGAGAAATCCGCTAAAAGTTTCAATCAATATGATTCGTGGTCAAGCTGTGAAGACGATGATAATAAGATGGTACAATCCTCTAATGATGAGAGTGAGACAGGATGCCCTTGCCATTGCAGAAGTCTTTCCAAGACCATGCCTTCGATATAGAGCAACCCTCTACCAACTAACAATTTCTATTTTAGTTTAACACTCTCTGAATCTAGCTGATTGAAACTATCAACATGGCCTCCTTTAGCTATGGCAACACTCATTCAGCAACACCAACACAGCCTCCTACAACTATGACTCAGCCTAACCCTTTGCAGCCTCATGAGCCTTCAACGGCAACACCTTATTTCTTCATTATGTCTAATAATTCAAGCTTTGCCAAAGCAGCTAGTCATCATATTAAACACTACCCCTCTGATGGCAACCTTTATATTAACCCTCTATGAGTACTCATGATGAAACCAAGATCTTTGAATTCTAGATTTGTGAAACAAGTGATCTTGATATCACATTACGATATGACATTGTACACCAAAAGGCAATTAAATAACGATTAATCACTAATTTCTCTTTAGCTCAACGAAGGTGTGGAGGTAGTGCCTACTACTACTCATGATCATTAATATGGTGACTTGCCAATTGAAGAAGAGAATGTTAAAAGAATCCACCTCTAAAGGCATTGAACTGAACCAGCATTGTGATATGCTATCCAACAAGGAGTAAAGAGGAAGCCTCTGGGATTGCCTAGAAAGCTAAAGAGGGCGTCTAATAAAATGCTACAATGAGATGTCAAAATAAAATAGATCCCCAATTGAGTTTAGTATGGAGATTGGCCACCATCCTTATAGAATTCTCCATCTCATTCAAGTCCTTCAAATGCGGCACACCTAGCAAAAGTGCGATTCACTCCTCCAAATTTTTTTTTTTCAAAAGACACTGACTCCGAACTTATCCCAGTGGGTTCTCTCTATTAGAGATTCATCTCAACTTCTCCTTCACAAATGATGGAAGCACTAAATCAAGACATATCCCTAGTAGATCCTTAAATATCAAGTAAGCCCATCAAACATTGTAAACCTGGCATCGGTACAACTCATCCGTTCAGGGTCATTCCTCTCAAATGAGTAGGCAACAGAAGTTCATACTTTCGAGCTATCTCAAATAGCTCTTTCCAGTCCTGTCCTAAGTCAAAGATAGAGGCTCAAGCCTTATCTCTAACCCTCTATCATGAGAATGGCATTTTTTAGCAAGTTAACACCACACTATATGCTAACCAGTACTCCCCACTGGGTCTTCGATCACGTTAAAGCTCTCACATCTGACTATGAGAATAATTTCTCAACCAAAATCATCAATCATGTCCGTTTGATCCTAACAAAATCCTCTAGCAAGTCATCATTAACAACACACCTATGTTCGTCTCCAAGTGTCTTTTGCTATAGTTATATTAACATTACACCTCTGAATGATTTGCATCCTAGTAACCCGAATGGTTAACATTACACCTTTATCAAACCCTTCCGTCGACTAGTTAACATTACACCTTGGTCAACTTTCCCTTTTGAGTTTGACTGGTAATATTACACCTCCGCCGGTTGTTTCCTTCGAAAGTTGCCTTCATTACTGATTTCATTATAACTTTGATCATTTACAAAAAATTCAAGTAACAAAAAAAAAGAATTACAACTCTCTCGAAAATAACACAAGATCCATTTATCGTCTCTTACTCGCGTGGCTTTTTTGGCTGGTGATGGGGACGTTAATATCCGTGGACCACCTGACAACAAGATCAGATCTGGAACTTCATCGATTCGTGAAGGAATCAAGCCGAAGCGTTTATCTCGATAACAACGAGATAATTACTCTTCTTAAGATTAACCCAATGGGGTAATCTTAAGGGATGAGTACGGGGGACTGCAGATCTGAAGAACTCTTCCTTCCTGCGTTGAAGAACTTGATCCATTCTCCTCTTCTCTTCTAAAATTCGTACACCTTCAGTCTTTAGTCGGACAGAGCTTCGTCAACGCTCGAGAATTCCAGATCTTAAAAAATAAAGGCCCTGGGGCTGTATTTATAGGCTTCAAGATCCCTGTGTTTGGATAAGAATGGCCGATTCCCTCTTATCTTTAGTTGAAAACCACTTAACCATATTATCAGATCAGTTGGAGCGAATCCAGGCGGTTAACGATTGAAAAACTACCGAAAACAACCAAAATCAGTGTTTTTTGTATTGGAGACACTTCTGATGTATTGGAGACACGTCTGAGTGTCTTGGCCAAGCCAAGACACCACGGGGTGTCTCAGTTTGGCTTTTTCTGGTTTTGGTTCGTAGAGTTTGTTTCCACCGTAAATTCGTCATCCGAACTTGGAATTACGTAGTTCAATATGCATTGGAAAGCCGACGAGGAGATCTACATGCTCCCATAATTGAATTACATGCGGAGTAAATGGGATGCAAGGGGTGCTCTGCCTTTCGTAAACGACGCGGGGCTCCCGATCAGGTCTTATTCCCGTTATTCCGAAGTTTCGTTGCTTCGTATGGTTCGTCGACTCACTTCATATGTTCGTCGTCATCAAATGAGCTCCTATAACTCGGATAGCGACATTCATCATCTTCTCTCTATCTTGAACCATGTGCGGGGACCTATAGGTAATTTTCGATGCATATAGATACCTCTTCCAAAGTGTTTCAGTCTCGTTTCTTTTATAGATGAGCCTGAAATATTTTGGATATGATCGGTCCAACCATCAGTCGGTGTAAAAGGACCTGTTGTTAGCTTTGATTCTTGACTCCTTCGATTTTTAACCTATTCGATGTTTTGACAAATAGCTAAAGTTATCTCAGCGCTGTGTTTATCGTCTGGCCGTCGTCGAAATCTTGAATCAAAACCGGTGAGTTGATTTTAGCTCGTATCGTCGAGTTAACTTTGAACTGACCATCTCCATCATGATATATTGATTCGCATTGACTTTCATTACAACGCGTTGACTAGCATTTGTAAGCATCGAAAAATGCCTATAGGTATCCACACACAGCTCGAGATGGAGAGAAGATGACGAACGTCGTTATCCGAATTATCTGATTCCGACCAACGCATGAAACAAAACGGCCAACGCTAGGTGGCCTGCGTGCTCACCGGCCACCACCAAGTGGCCAACATATTTACCATTCACCTCCAACTTAACAAAATTTATGATGCGAGTTGGTGAAGCATACGAGTCAACGTAACACACGAAATGGCAAAAGACAACGCAGCTGGGAGTTGTGTTTCACCCAAAAGGGGAGAAACACCATGTGTGACTCGCACATATCATGTGTGGCTTGGCTATGGGAAGTTATAGGTCTCTTCTCCATTTTTCCAACACATCTTGAATCACTATATTCCGAGATCGAACGAAAGAGTTAGAGCCAAAATACTCAAGGTAGTACGAACTGACTCGCATCCATGCGAGTCACCAAATGGTGGCTTGCACAAAGAAGTGATATTTCGGCCATGTTGTGATTTGATTCTGAAGAAACTCAAAACACAAAAGTTGTAGATCTTTTCGTCTGCTTTCCAACGTATCTTGAATCACCTTATTCCGAGATCAGACAAGAGAGTTAAAATCAAAATACCCAAAATAGTACGAACTGGCTCGCAAGGCTGTGAGTCACCAAATGGTGGCTCGCACCCATGCGAGTCACCAAATGGTGGCTCGCACAAAGAAGTGATATTTTGGCCATATTGTGATTTGATTCTAAAGAAACTCAAAACACAAAATTTGTAGGTATTTTTGTTAGATTTCTAACGCATCTTGAATCACCTTATTCCGAGATCGGATGAGAGAATTAGAGCTAAAATACCCGAGGTAGTACGAATTGACTCGCAATGCTGCGAGTCACCAAATGGTAGCTCGCACGCATGCGAGCCACCACGACTATTTTGGCCTTCCAAAACCTCCCAAACACGGATTTTGATATTTTAAAGGATTCTTTCATCCCAGGACCTCCCTAACTGTTTTGAGGTTATCCCTAAACGCGTTTAAGCAGTTATTAACTGCAGATAACGTTTAAACATCAGTTCTTATCCAAAAACACGTCTCCAAAAGCCTATAAATAGAAGCCTAGGGTCTTCTTTTAAGAGGATCTGAAATTGAGAAGGCGAGGTGCTGTCAAATTATCCAGCTAACCACGAATTTCAGAGGAGAGTCATCAGATCTTGGCGAACACTTTCATAAATAAAGTCCTTCGAAAGGTTTGTGATTCTTTCCCCTTCTTTCCTCCGGATTAAACTTGGTTTTAATATCGAGAAGAGCCACAATCTCGCTTGGTCGTGATTGTCACTTCCGTAATTGTTTCCTTCGTGAAACAAGAGCGTAATTACATTGTCTATCGGGTTTGATCTGTGGCGGTCCACGGACTAACGCGTCCCCGGTACAGGCAAAGATCCCACGCAAAGCAGCGGGAGATAAACTACTACTGCGTTTTGTTTGATAAAGTTATAATTTTTATTTCTTTTTATTGTAAGAAGATCTTATAAAAAGATCAACTTTTCTTTCAGTTTGAACTTGTAATCGATAAACGGTGTAACATGTTTGAAAACAATGGAAAAGGTAACTTTTGACCCAAACAAACTGGCGACCACAGTGGGAGCCAACAGTTTCGCTGCCGAAGTTGTCGTGTCGCAACCACGGATTCGGATCCCGGTTGACAAAGAGGTCGAGTACGAATTCGACCAACTGAAGTTCAAGGAGTATTTGTCGTCGTCCTCCTCCAGATCCTCTGCCCCTCGCAAGCGCATGAAGATCAAGGCCCACATTGCCGTTGCAATCTCACCTTGCAACGCCCCTCTGGTCTCCAACAAAGTCGGATCTACAGATCTGGACTCCTCCACAATCAAAGAGATAACCGCTGTAGTCGCGCCAACTTTATCAAAGAGAGCACGCCAAAGGCAGCACCAACGACTTGCGTGCCGATTTGCTAAGGCTTTGGAGCCTATTGATGGGATTGGCTATGAGATAGATCTGAAATGCAGAAGGCCCCAAGTGCCCCAGGAGCAAATAAATAGCCTCTCCTCCAAACCAACAGCGAATGAGTGGATCCAAGTCAAACGGACCCGCTCAACCCTCGAGGAGCGCATTTAGAAGCGTCGTGCCTTGATTGCGCACGCACGAATTCTCGTACGAGAAGCGCAGAAGTTGAAGCGAAAAGAGGTGATTAAGAAACTGACGAAACCACATCAAATCTGGAGGCCAAAATCCAAAACAAGGCCCGAAAGAACCAAGTCATCGGCTGCTGGCTCGGCCAGGGCCGAGTCGCCAACTACTGGCTGGGCCAAGGCCGAGTCGCCAAACACTGGCTCGACCAAGGCCGAGCTACCAAGTGCTGGCTCGGCCAAGGCCGAGCCACCAAACACTGGCTCGGCCAAGGCCGAGCCACCAGCTGCTAGTCTGCGTCACCCCCAAGCTAATTCATTTCTGTTTGTGGAAAATTCACCTTCCGCGGTCATTTCCGAGTCTTTGATAGCTCTGGTTTCTGTTCCGGCGACTTCCTCACCTTCAGTAGAACCCTACGGCAGCGTGGACCTATCCCGATTCAAAGTAAACATTACATATCGTCTTGGTCCTTTGCATAAAGATGAACCCCGTATGGTTCGTCAGACTGGGGGTCGTACGCGATTCTCCAGTAAGTCAAAGATCTCTCTTACAGAGAAAGCACCAGTAACCACCCGCCTTAGACTACAGGTCGAAGTCCAAGAGCCTGTTGGGTCCTCATGCGCACGAAGGCGTGGTTTCAAACGAGCGGCTCTTGAAAATAATGACAGGGCATTATATCCTCAAAGAGAACCCTATTCATCAGAAGACGATGATGTTAGAATGGGAGAATTATACCAGCACAAAATAGGTTGCTCCGATAATCGTATCGATGAGTTGTACTATCATACTGAGGGTATGAATAAATCTCGGAAGAGAAATACGTGGGAAACGGATCCTCGTTGTCCATGTACCAAACTTATTAAGGCGGTATTGTCAGAGTGTAACTGTTCTAAGACTGCCTCGCAAAGGATTTCGGTCTTTGAAAGACTTTCTACAGGAACGCTGGAACACAAATCAAAGCGTTTCCGTAAAAGAAAGCCGACCGTTCAAGAACGTGAACTCTCAGAACTCACGATTAACATGGCAGATAAAGGAAAATCCACGCGACGCTTCAGTCCCGAACCTTTTCCACAAATATCTCAATGATTGACTCGGCTACAAACCGGGGCTATCAGGCCTAGAGATTATAGGTGAATTCAGAGAGGGCAGTCCTCAGACGATGAAGCATCAGATGCTAACTCTGCAATTGCTTCAGATGCCACTGTGTCCAGCACGGGACAGACTCGAGAGTCATTCATGATCACTACTGAACAGATGGGTCAACTTCTTCAAGAAGCTTTGGCAAACCAGAAAGAGGACTTTAAAATCGAAATGGAGATGGCTGTGCAACGGGTTAAAGATTTACATGCACAACAACTCCAGTAGTTGACAAATCAACGCGGTAAATCTAGTCATCGAACTACCAATCAAATAGATAGCGACTCAGAAGTGAAGGAAAATATCAATGCCGATGTTCCACTTGAGGATAAAAATGCTGAAGACGTCCTTAACACTGGGGGTGGCCCTACTAACAATACCAACACTGGGGGTGGCACCACTATCCCTTTCCAAAATCGCCCAAAGAAAGATGCATGCGAAGACCTTAAGATGAAAGACATCGAAAGAAAAATCAATGCCTTGATGTCTGCTCAAGAGATAAAGAAGACCGGCATTCCGTATCCTTACCCGAGGGAGTGGGACTCAATTCCATACCCAGCAAAGTTCAACCTGATCAACTTCACACCGTTCGACGGGAAGGGTTCCCCCACTCAACACTTGATTTATTTCAAGTCCCACTTGGGAGTGATATCTGGCAACGAGCCTTTGATAGTCTGGTCATTCGTTGGCACCCTTCGCGGGATTGGTACCGTCGTCTCAAGCCTAGAAGTATCAACAGCTGGGATGACATGGAGAGTTCGTTCCTTAACAATTTCTTCGACGATGATACCGAAGTGTCGATCGGAGTCCTTTTGGACGAAAAGCAAAAGGATGGGGAGTCAGTTGACAGCTTTGTCAAACGCTTCCGCAACAAAGCAATGAATTACCGAGATCCAGTCACGGAGGAATTCATCCTCCAAACCTACCATAATAACCTTTCCATTGACATCCTGGAAGCACTGGGGGTCGTGCCATCCAAGACTTGGAAACAGTTGAAGGTACGCAGAGAACAGACCAAACTCTTCCTCAGAAGGAAGAGGGTCGAGAAAAGTCAGCCGACGGCTAACCATCCAAACTCAAGTTTTTCTTCTCATGGTAAAGAAAAGGTACCTGTAGTGGCTGTTGACTCTAATCAGACGTCACAACAGCAGCCTCAGAAGCAGCGAAAGACTCCGGATCCGAGACTCCAAAAAGAGTACTCTTTCAAGGTTGAAGAGGTTCCGGCTATCTTCAAATACCTCCTTGAAAACAACAAGATCAAGCTACCACCTATCACAAATCAGGAGGAAGCTGATAATACTATGGACCCAAAGTACTGTACGTACCACAGGAGGATCCTTCATCCTACCAAGGCTTGCTTTGTTCTCAAGAATAACATTCAAGCCTTGGTCGATGCCGGCATCATAACGCCGAAATGAGCCGAATGAGAACGCACTCCGAAGAGTATACGAGTATAAACTGCTTCTCCGCTACACTCCGAAGAGTATACGAGTATAAACTGCTCCTCGATACTACAATAGGTATATGAGTCTAAACTATTTCCTTTCTTCCACGGGAAGTTCCTGGAGGGTGTCATGCTTGATATTCTTAAGGATAACCCGATCATGTAGCTGATACAATGATAAACCCAGTTTCGCAAGAAAAGTTGGGGGTGGATGATTCATGTAATGGGAAGTTCCCAGAAGAATGTTACATGTAGCTTTCTTAGGGATAACCCTATCATTACAAAAAAATGGGTGATAAACACTAAACCCCCACTGTGATTTCCAAACACTCTTTTGCTAAAACGAGATTCGATCACCTCGTTGCATCAATCTTCCCTCACAAAATTCCTATTGGTGTTTGACGACTCGCAGTCTTCCACCACAAAATCCCCCACCGATCAGACTAATTGACGATGGGACCACCAAAATTCCTTTTGGTCGAATCCACTCAAACTTCCATGCGTTTGTGCACTCAACATTCCCATTATTAAATTCTGGACATAAGACTCGGGATTTTAATGTCATAATCCTTGATAAATTGTCAAACCCCTTCGTGTTAAGTTCTTATCACTCGACACCAAGAATCCCCATTGAGTAATTGGTACAAGTCAACACTCCTATTATGATTTGTACTCCCACTCCCACTGTTCACCTGGTCAAACCTTCTTACAATTAGGACCACAACCAAAATTCCCTCTCGATTCCTTTAATGAATGAGAGGTCCACAAATCGAGCGATCAAACCTTCCTACAGTTAGGATCGTTTTAAACCTCCCACTTGGTCAAACCTTCCTACAGTTAGGACCAAAGACAAAATCCCCTTTCGATTCCTCCAATGAACGAGAGGTCCACTTTCAAATCGAATGATCAAACCTTCCTACAGTTAGGGTCAAAACCACAATTCACTCTCGATAAACGAGAAATTCACCTTTAGTTCAGTAATCAAACCTTCCGACAGTTAGGATCATCCGAATTTTTTGATTCTCGAAGTGGAGATCCCATTCCTAGTTTTGCCTTTCCGGATTCTGGAGGTGGAGATCCCACCTCGAGTCTCCTTTCCAACTGGAGATAGAATATAAAATTCTTCCTCTTTAGTGTTGGGAGATAGAATATAAAATTCTTCATCTCCCATTTCGGGTTCATCTTTGCACCAAAAGAAGACACCATCCTTCAACTCTAAGCTAGTTTAGTCTTTCACCGATTGAAAAAGACACTAGAATCCAGTCTGGGGCATTTTATCCCGAAGCCTAAGTAGGGATAAGTCACGCCTAACACGCGTTGCCAGTTAGTTCTTAACCGTAAAAAGAACAAAAGCTCACATATTCGACATTGTGGTAGGTTGTTATTCATAACGCCAAAATCCGTGCTTCACACGCATGGGGAATTTTATCCCGAATCCTGAGCAAGGATAAGTCAGCGCCTAATACGTGCTGCTGGTTAGTCTTTCACCGATTGAAAAAGATACCAGAATCTGAGTCTGGGGAATTTTATCCCGAAGCCTAAGCAGGGATAAGTGGGCGCCTAATACGCGCTGCCGGTTCATCTTTTACCGTAAGAAAATGACTAAGTCTACGTATTCAAATTTGTAGCATTAAGTCTAAAGGGGTTCATCCCTTTAGCACAATGTTACTTGTGAAAACGGACCCAGATAATTTACAAGCTAGCCCGATTCAAACGGTAATCGGTAAAGGCACGTCAAATCCGTTGAAGGCTGAGGGTTTGCCAAAAACCTTAAAGTCTACGCCTAATACGCGTCGTCGTTTAGTCTTTTCACGTGAGAAAGATGAAGTCTACGTATTCAATATCGTAGCACTAAAATAGTTAACTCTTTTAGCATAACGTCACATGCGGGACGGACTTAAACAATCCACGTGCTAGCCCGACTTAAACGGTAGTCGGTAAAGGCTCGTCAAACCCGTTGATGGCTGAGGGTTTGCTAAAAATCCTATATATGCGAAAGTCACTGACGCATCAACTTCATTAATTGGTCTCGTGACTTACACATCCAACAAATTCGGGATAAGATCCACACGTGCAGATGAATCAGCTTTAATAGTTGGTCCTGCTGCCCAACATTTGGGACCGCCACGCTCCAACGCCTTCAGAGCTTAAACTGTGAAGACTCCAGCAAACGTACGAGTATAAACTGTGTCAAACGCCGGTCAACTCGTTATAACTAAAATCAACGTTGGACAACGCGTTACAGTAAAGGTCGATGCCGGTCAACGTATCAGTAATCTCGCCAAAATAAGGCAAAAGATGATCCCAATGAGTTCAATTACAATCATATATGAATTCCCGATGAAGATGATCAGTTCAAAGTCAACTCAATAACACGAGCTAAGTTCAGAAACTTACACATCAACTTCAATTCAAGATTTCGACAACGGTCAGACGATAAACGCAACGCCGGAAGAACTTTATCTATTCAACAAAATACTGGATAGACTGAAGGCTGAAGAAGTTAAGAATTGAAGTAGTTTACAAGTCCTTTCACACCGACTGAAGGTTGGGACTATCACATCCAAAGCATTCTAGACTTCTCTATAAAAGAATGAGTCTGAAATACTTTGGAGAGGGTATTTGCAGGTGTCAAAAAATACTTATAGGTATCCACACACAGCTCGAGATGAAGAGAAGATGACGAACATCGTTATCCGAATTATCTGACGCCGACCAACACATGAAACAAAACGGCCAACGCTAGGTGGCCCGCGTGCTCACCGGCCACCACCAAGTGGCCAACACGTTCACCATTCACCTCCAACTTAACAAAATTTATGATGCGAGTCGGTGAAGCATACGAGTCAACGTAACACACGAAATGGCAAAAGACAACGCAGCTGGGAGTTGTGTTTCACCCAAAAGGGGCGAAACACCATGTGTGACTCACACATATCATGTGTAGCTCGGCTATGGGAAGTTGTAGGACTCTTCTCCTGCTTTCCAACGCATCTTGAATCACCTCATTCCGAGATTGGATGAGAGAGTTAGAGCCAAAATACTCGAGGTAGTACGAACTGACTCGCATCCATGCGAGTCACCAAATGGTGGCTCGCACAAAGAAGTGATATTTCGGCCATGTTGTGATTTGATTCTGAAGAAACTCAAAACACAAAAGTTGTAGGTCTTTTCGTCATCTTTCTAAAGTATCTTGAATCACCTTATTCCAAGATCGGACGAGAGAGTTAAAGTCAAAATACCCAAAATAGTACGAACTGGCTCGCAAGGCTGCGAGTCACCAAATGGTGACTCGCACCCATGTGAGTCACCAAATGGTGGCTCACACAAAGAAGTGATATTTCGGCCATGTTGTGATTTGATTCTAAAAAAACTCAAAACACAAAATTTGTAGGTCTTTTCGTTAGCTTTCTAACATATCTTGAATCACCTTATTCCGAGATCGGATGAGAATTAGAGTTAAAATACCCGAGGTAGTACGAACTGACTCGCAATGCTGCGAGTCACCAAATGGTGGCTCGCACGCATGCGAGACACCACGACTATTTTGGCCTTCCAAAACCTCCCAAACACGGATTTTGATGTTTTTAAGGATTCTTTCGTCCCAGGACCTCCCCAACTATTTTGAGGTTATCCCTAAACGCGTTTAAGCGGTTATTAACTGCAGATAACGTTTAAACATCAGTTCTTATCCAAAAACACGTCTCCAAAAGCCTATAAATAGAAGCCTAGGGTCTTCTTTCAAGAGGATCTGAAATTGAGAAGGCGAGGTGCTGTCAAATTGTCCAGCTAACCACGAATTTCAGAGGAGAGTCATCAGATCTTGGCGAACACTTTCATAAAGAAAGTCCTTCGAAAGGTTTGTGATTCTTTCCCTTTCTTTCCTCCAGATTAAGCTTGGTTATAATTTCGAGAAGAGCCACAATCTCGCTTGGTCGTGATTGTCGCTTCCGCAATTGTTTCCTTCGTGAAACAAGAGCGTAATTACATTGTCTATCGGGTTTGATCTGTGACGGTCCACGGACTAACGCGTCCCCGGCACAGGCAAAGATCACACGCAAAGCAGCGGGAGATAAACTACTGCTGCGTTTTGTTTGATAAAGTTGTAATTTTTATTTTTTTTCATTGTAAGAAGATCTTATAAAAAGATCAACTTTTCTTTCAGTTTGAACTTGTAATCGATAAACGGTGTAACAGGTTTGAAAATAATGGAAAAGGAAACTTTTGACCCAAACAGCGTTGACCTAGGGTTACGCGTTGACCGGTGTTAACCTAGGGTTTTGAATCGCTCGACGTTGATTTTTTCATCACAACGCGTCGGCTGGCGTTGACCTAGGGTTACGCGTTGACCAGCATTAACCTAGGATTTTGAATCGCTCGGTGTTGACTTTTTAATCGTAACACGTCGACTGGCATTGACCTAGGGTTACGCGTTGACCGGCGTTAACCTAGGGTTTCGAATCGCTCGGCATTGACTTTTTCATTCCAATACGTTGACTGGCGTTGACCTAGGGTTACGTGTTGACTGACATTAACCTAGGGTTTCGAAGCACCCGCCGTTGACTTTTTTATTGTAACACGTTGACTGGCGTTGATCTAGGGTTACACGTTGACTGGCGTTAACCTAGGGTTTCGAATCGCTCGACATTGACTTTTTTATCACAACGCATCGACTGGCGTTGACCTAGGGTTACGCGTTATCTAGCGTTAACCTAGGATTTTGAATCGCCCGGCATTAACTTTTTCATCGCAACACGTCGACTGGCGTTGAACTAGGATTACATGTTAACCGGCGTTAACCTAGGGTTTCGAATCGCCCGGCGTTGACTTTTTCATCGCAACGCGTTGACCGGCGTTGACCTGATCCATTGATTTTTATTGCAGGTTAACCATGTCTCCGCGCCGACCGCGATTCCATAGGAGTCGATTTTCTTCACAGCATTGCGAGAGGGAGACTCCCGCAGCATTCTCTTTTGGGAGTGAGCATTTATGTTTTCTGTATCCTCGTTTGGCCCCTTCGTGGGTCATTCGGGAAGAACCGACATCCTCCATCATGGGGATTGAGGTTTCAGGATGACTTGTGGTTCTATCATGTCCTCATTTTGCCCCCTTCGCGGGTCATTCGGAAAGAACCGACATCCTCCTTCGCTGGGATCGAGGTTTCAGGATGACTCGTGGTTCTATCATGCCCTAGTTTTGCCCCCTTCGTGGGTCATTCGGGAAGAACGGACATCCTCCTTCATAGGGATTGAGGTTTCAGGATGATTCGTGGTCCTATCATGCCCTCGTTTTGCCCCCTTCGTGGGTCATTCGGGAAGAACCGACATCTTCCTTCGTGGGGATTGAGGTTTCGGGATTATTCGTGGTTCTACCATGCCCTTGTTTTGCCTCCTTCGTGGGTCATTCGGGAAGAACCAACGTCCTCCTTCGCGGGGATCGAGGTTTCAAGTGACGTGCTTTACTTGGCTGATTCACGTCTTCTGGCATATTGGGGCGATTTCGTGTTGTATTACACCATGTGAGTCGGGATACATTACCACGTTGCTTACGTGATGATGCATACCGTTCTTCCGGTGTAGGACACGCGAAATCGTCTCGCCAATTACTTAATGAATTACTCTATCTCGTTATCTTGTGAGATGAATTCAATCATTGTATAATTCATAAATAAGTTTCTGATTCTACGCTTGTTTTGCCATAGTTGAATTTCTCGCGGACAGCCTTCCCTCTCATGCTACTAGTGGGTATAGTGGAGAGATTTTTACTTCTGTTCTTGATAGGCAGGCCATTGATCCGACTCCTCAATTTGATAAGAGCCATTCCGAGGAATTCTGTCGTTTGATACAAGAAGGGGGGCGCCGTTCACTACTTCAGTTGATTACCGATGCCCCCTTCACTACAAACTCTATTTCCACTCAGGCTTTAGAGAAGCCTGGTTATTTATTTGGAGATCATGTCGAGGATCCGACTAAGCTGACTCTTGTCGACGAGCACTGGTTGAATAATGATAAAGGGCTCCTTCTTTACATCCCTTCTATTTCCCGCCAGCATTCCCATGCTCATTTGGAGATACAGGCTGTACAGCGACAGATGTCCTGGAATCTTACAGATGACCGCGGCCAAGTTTATTGCGGATTTATTTCCCACCAAAAGACCCCATGTTCTGATAGACATAATTATATTCATGGCCTTCGACCAGGGATTTTGGGTCTTGATACCGCACCATCAGACGAGGTGTAAGCAGCCGCTCTTATTGTGAGGAATCGTTTGGCCAAGCTTAGGAGGAAGTTACCTCCGACAGATTTCAGATGTTTTGGTTAGGCCTATTCCCTACCCAAACGGTGATGGACTTGTATGACCAGTTACGTCTTGGGACGTTGGGAGGGCGAACTAAGAGGTAGTGGGTTGTATACGCCGATACGAGCCACCATGTATGGATTCCCGGTCAGCAGTCGCCATTTCCTAGCGTTATTAGAGACATATATCCCTGATAGTAACACTTTCTTGACTTGTAGTGGGGAGTTGGGGTTAGCTTTTCATGAGATGCACAAAGTTTCTGGTCTTTCGATGGGGGATTGTCCGTATCAGGAATACTTTTCCTCGAACTTGCAGTTGGAGTGGCTGAAGAAGGATTCTCCCGACATATACGACACGCTTTGGGACCTCACGTGTCATTATTATATAGCTCTAATCAAAGTAACTCCACCAGTGAAGAGGAAGAGGCATATCAGTTTGAAGCAGTTCGCTAATTATCTATTCCAGCATTTGGAGAGCAGTCCAAGCGAGGCTGTTTGTGAGTTAGCCCCTTTAACATCTTCTACCATTAATGAGTTAATGGAGAGGGCCGAAGCTTGCTCCTTTACTACCACTAGCGCTGAGGGAGTTTTTCCTGCAGGGACCAAGTTTCGGACATTCCTTTTCATGCTTAGAAGTCTATTCGGCCTAGGACTCTGCTAGCGGGTTATCTTGCCATCTGGTTGAAGAAGTGCGTCGTTCCATATTAGTTTTCTGACGCCTTACCTATTGAGGTACTCTTCCCCGTCGTTCAATTAGCTTACGGGAGGGAGCTTTCTTTGCTTCCGGTGATGGTTACCGACATTCATTGTGGGCTTAGGTATTTGGTCGATGGTCTTACACATGTGGGTCCTGATCCGTCGACCGAGCTTCTTTCTCTAAAGGTCGAGCTTCCGTATATATACCTGATGGCGTGGCTCGTTCTTCATCGTCCTGATTTGATGTCGGTGCCTAGTACTGTTGATCCCTCCGTTCCTTTTGTGCAGCTGTTGGAAAGGAGCAAGTGGTTTGGGAAGACATTCACTGATGTGCAGCGAGAGCTTCAAGTTCGTAAAAGCTGGGAGTTCTTCAAGTGTTTTCATTGCTTCTCGGGCTGCTATGAAGACGTGTTGATTGATGTAGAGAAACCCAGGGCCAGTCGAACTTCTCTTGACGCTGGTTGCTTTCGATGGTTGGTGAACATCCGCGTTGGATATCTTATCCTTCGGGTGAAGGGTCATTGCCATATAGAGCCTTATCTACAGTGCCGTTTTGCTCGCCAGTTCGGTTACGACCAACTATATGTCGGAAACCCGAGCCGGGATTTGAGGACCGAGGGGGGTCTTATTGATGGCGTCCGAGCATGGCTTTGGACTATGATGGGCTACACTGGAGCCTATTTTGCTCTTCCTTCATCCAAGTGCAAACCGTTGCTTACTTTCCTTAGCTGCAAGTTGCTCCTTTATGCTAACAAGTTTCTAGATGTGAGGAGTCTTTCAAAGTTAGAGGCTGAGCACCTGGTTCAAACTACTATTAAGGCTGCTCGTAAGGTTGAGCTTTCGAAGAAGCAGGGGAAGAAGCCTGCCAAACTTTCCCGTTCGACTAGAGACCAGATGGAGGAATGATGAAGAGCTTCTTCCTATTGACGATGAGGATGAGACTTCTAAGGAAGAATATATAGACATAGATACCGATAGGGGAGAATCTGATACAGGTCTGTCAGACTCTTTCTTTTCAGAATTAATGGACTTAGCATTCTCTCGTTGGTATTAACGCTATATTCTTTCTAAATCTCAATTAGCTTTTCAGAAGACGGAACGAAAGGTCTTATTTACTTATCCTAACAAGATGACTCCTGTCACTCCAGGTAGGATGGATAACGAGCATGAGTCGCTCGCTTCTCGTTATGCAAGATCACAGCCTAGTGCCGAAGCTTTTGCACAGGTTGAGATGTGTACTAAGTCTACGTATGAGCAGCCTACTGGTCCTGTAGGAGTTCATCTTCCGAAGCGGAAGAAGACCGCTCATAAACCACATACTGGTCAGCGCACCTGCGGAGTAGAGTTACGAGGCACTACTGGCGGAGAAGAGGGTAATGCTCTATTGTCTTTACTGCTTTAAAAAAAATTTCTTTTGGATTCCCTGAATCTAATCATGTTCCGTATTCTAGGAAACCACGACAGAGGTGAACTTCCGCGAGACTCCATATTCTCTGATCCCGGCCATTTGGTTAGCTTCGTGCAGCAGATGTGCAATGCCATTCATGATGAGCCTATGCATGTTGAAACAAACAGAGATGCTGAGCAGGTTGATAGCGTTGAGCCGATGGTCCCATGCTCAGGTATATCTAACATTGATAATACACTATTCGAGCAGCAGCTAAAGGAGTTTGGGAATTCAGGATTTATTCCTCCATTAATCACTTCCGCACTTCGTTCTCTTTTAGACAAATTGAAGAATGCAGGCACAGATATTAGGGCAGAAGAGCCTTCTACCACTACCTCAGGTAAATCTGAGTTCTTTTCTCTTTCCCGTCTTTTTTGTATATATCCAGCACTTAAATTATCACACATGTGTCGCGCTTGAGAGGCCGGTCGAGGACGAGACTTTTGATTATATGGGTCTTGGGGGATTCAGTGAACATATGTATGTCTTAGCGCCAAGTTTCTCAGGATCTGACACTTGATTGCTAGTTAAGATGTTAGCGGAGCAGGCCACCAGGGGGGCTGCAGGACCATCCTTTGAGGGTGGTTCTTCTGCAGGTATACACCAAATCTTCGACATTGTAACTATCTTCATTTGTCAAAACTTTTATTTGACCGATAGGGAATTCTGATCGTAGGACTAACCACTGGGGCTGATACCATAATGATTTCCGGCATCACTAATTCAGCTGAAGGTGATGAATCTGTAGGTATGCATATAATCTCTTCTGTCGTCATTATTTTCTTTTGCCAAAATCTGTATTTGACTAATAAAAAATTGTAAACATAGGACCAGCCGTCATGACTGATATGACTACGATTCCTAGCATTTCTAGTTTGCCTAACGGTGATACATCTTCTCCAAACCTGACGACAATTACAAACTTACCTAGAGGAGTTGATATACCTCAACGATCACACCTGTTGTTATCTCTGAGCCTGCTGAGATTGGACCGACGAAGCCGATCGTAGGACCTCAAACCGAAGGGACCCCTGCTGGTACTGGTATGCTTACAATTCACTTTGAATTTTTTGTTATGTTCAAGAGTCTCTTACTCTTCTGCATGATTTCTTGTAGGATCTCCAATATCTCCGTATGAGCGTGTCCTCGTCCTTTTGGCCGATCCTGATCCCAACAAAGACATTTTCCGAATGGATCTCAGTTCTTTCGTCATCTTTTTTGACGGAATGATCGAGAAACTTCTTTATCAGGGATATTGTTTTGACCAGTTCAGGCGTTCCCTTGCTCGCCACATGACGATGATTAGAGAGGAGGGATATCCTGAGTTAGCTGATTCTTTCGCTGCCGACTTTGTTGTTCTAGAGTGTGAAATCCAAGAGTTAGGGGAGATGAAGGCTAGCGGGGCTTCTTCCTTTGTATCTTCTTAGCTAGAGCATAGACTGACACAATGGCGTGACCTCAGACCTTCCATTGATAGCGAGCTTCAGACGCATGAGAGTTCTATCACGCCGATGATGGCTAGTCTTGTGAGGAAGGATACAAATAGAGTCGAGTTGCTCACTTCTTTAGACTCCAACCGTGAGTAGATAGCCAGGTTGAATAAGGCCTTGAAGTATGCTGAGGAGTCTGGTTCTATTATTGCAGATGAGCTGGCTAGTTTAGAGAGTTCTCACGGACAGATACTTGAGAGATTAGGATCTACGTAGGAGAGATTGATGAAGCTAAAAGGTGAAGCCGCGAAGATCTTGAGCGGTTCTGAAGATTCTGTCCAAGCTGATCTGTAGGCTGAGCTTGATTAGAGTTATGCACATAGGCTCTCTAGGTTGGAATTTCACATTCTCGGTCGCCGACTGCGTTCGGGCCGATGAATTTATTTTTTGTATGCTTTGACTTGATCTGTTAGTAGAGACCAAGTATTTGATTTAGTACATTCATCTTTCATCATGTTGTTTCTTTGTTGATTGTGAACCCAATGGACACAAAGCTTATAGAAACGAGGGCATGATAGAACCACAAGTCATCCTGAAACCTCGATCCCCATGAAGGAGGATGTCGGTTCTTCCCGAATGACCCACGAAGGGGGCAAAACGAGGGCATGATAGAACCACGAGTCATCCTGAAACCTCAATCCCCATGAAGGAGGATGTTGGTTCTTCCCGAATGACCCATGAAGGGGCCAAACGAGGATACAGAAAGCATAAATGCTCATCCCCGAAAGAGAATGCTGCGGGTGTCTCCCTCTCGCTATGCTGTGAAGAAGAGCGACTCCTATGGAATCATGGTTGGCGCAGAGACATGGTTAACCTGCAGCGAAAATCAATGGATCAGGTTAATATCGGTCAACGCGTAACCCTAGGTCAACGCCAGTCGACGTGTTATGATAAAAAAGTCAACGCCGGGCAATTCGAAACCCTAGGTTAACGCTGGTCAATGCATAACCCTAGGTCAATGCCAGTCGAAGCGTTACAATGAAAAAGTCAATGGCGGGTGATTCGAAACCCTAGGTTAATTCCGGTCAACGCGTAACCCTAGGTCAATGTCAGTCGACGCGTTATGATGAAAAAATCAACACCGAGTGATTTAAAACCCTAGGTTAACGCCGATCAACGCGTAACCCTAGGTTAATACATTACAATAAAAAAATCAACGTCGGGCGATTCGAAACCTTAGGTTAACGCCGGTCAATGCGTAACCCTAGATCAACGCCAGTCAACGCGTTGTAATAAAAAAGTCAACACCGAGCGATTCGAAACCCTAGGTTAGCGTCGGTCAATACGTAACCCTAGGTCAACGCCAGTTGACGTGTTGTGATGAAAAAGTCAACATCGAGCGGTTCGAAACCCTAGGTTAACGCCGATCAACACGTAACCCTAGGTCAACGCCAGTCGACGTGTTATGATGAAAAAATCAACGCCGAACGATTCGAAACCCTAGGTTAACGTCGGTCAACGCATAACCCTAGGTCAACGCCAGTCAACGTGTTGCAATAAAAGTCAATGCTGGATGACCTGAAACCCTTGGTTAACGCCGGTCAACGCATAACCCTAGGTCAATGCTAGTCAACGCGTTACGATAAAAGTCAATGCGAATCAATATATCATGATGGAGATAGTCAGTTCAAAGTTAACTCGACGATACGAGCCAAAATCAACTCACTGGTTTTGATTCAAGATTTCGACGACGGTCAGACGATAAACGCAGCACCGGGAGAACTTCAACTATTCGTCAAAACATCGAATAGATTGAAAATCGAAGGAGTCAAGAATCAAAGCTAACAACAGATCCTTTTCCACTGACTGAAGGTTGGACCGATCTTATCCAAAGTATTTCAGGCTCATCTATTAAAGAAACGAGACTGAAACACTTTGGAGGGGGTATCTGTAGGCGTTCAAAACTGCCTATAGGTCCCCGTACACGGTTTGAGATAGAGAAAAGACGATGAATATCGCTATCCGAGTCATAGAAGCTCATTTGATGATGACGAACACATGAAGTGAGTCGACGAACCATACGAAGCAACGAAACTTCAGAATAATGTGAATAAGACCTGATCGGGAGCCCCACGTCGTGTGCGAAATGCGGAGCACCCCTCGTGTCCTATTTACTCCGCATGTAATTCAATCATAGGAGCCTGTAGATCTCCTTGTCAGCTTTCCAACGCATATTGAACCACGTAATTCTGAGTTCAGACGACGAATTTACAGTGGAAACAAACTCAACGAACCAAAACCGGAAAAAACCAAACTGAGACACCCCATGGTGTCTCGGCTTGGCCAAGACACTTATAAGTGTCTTGGCCTGGCCGATACACTCTTGAGTGTCTCGGCCAAGCCGAGACATTCTCAAGTGTCTTAGTTTGGCCAAGACACCCAGAAGTGTCTTGGTTTGGCCAAGACACTCAGAAGTGTCTCTAATACATCAGAAGTGTCTCCAATACATCAGAAGTGTCTCCAATACAAAAAATGCTAATTTTGGTTGTTTTTGGTGGCTTTTCGATCGTTAACCTCCTGGATTCACTCCAACTGATCTGATAATATGGTTAAGTAATTTTCAACTAAAGATAAGGGGAATCGGCCGTTCTTATCCAAACACAGGGCTCCTGAAGCCTATAAATATAGCCTCAGGGCCTTCATTTTTTGAGATCTGGAATTCTCAAGCATTGGCGAAGTCCTGTCAGACTAAAGACTGAAGGTGCATGAATTTCAAAAGAGAAGAGGAGACCGGATTAAGTTCTTTAGCGCAGGAAGGAAGAGTTCATCAGATCTGCAGTCCCCCGTACACATCCCTTAAGATTACCCCGTTCCGGTAATCTTAAGAAGAGTAATTATCTCGCTGTTGCCGAGATAAGCGCTTCGGCTTCTTGATTCCTTCGCGAATCGACGAAGCTCCGGATCTGATCTTGTTGTTAGGTGGTCCATGGATAATGGCGTCCCCGTCACTGGCCAAAAAACCCACGCGAGCAAGAGATGATAAACAGATCTTGTGTTATTTTTGAGAGAGTTGTAATTCTTTTATTTTTTTTGTTACTTGAATTCTTTGTAAATGATCAAAGTTATAATGAAATCAGTAATGAAGGTAACTTTCGAAGGAAAAAATTAGCGACCATAGTGGGAGCCAACAGCCTCGCTGCCGAGGCTGTCGTAACGTAACCGGTAATCAAGATCCGGGTGAATAAAGAGGTCGAATATGAATTCGACCAGCAGAAGTTTGAAGAGTATCTCTCTTCCTCCTCCTCCAGATCCGCCTCCCATAGTAGGCGCAGGAAGGCCTCCTTTTCCAGGAACGCTCATCGGGCTTCAGGCTCGAAGGTCCAAGATCCTATCGCCGCCACTGCACTCACACCTCATGACGTCCCTACAACGTCCAACGAGGTTGAAGCTATAGATCTGGACCTCCCCTCCGCCGTGAAGATAGCTGCTGAAGGCGCACCAACATTGTCAAAGAGGGCACACCAAAGACGGCGTCAACGCCTTGCGTGTCAACTGGCCAAGGCTTTGGAGCCGATGGACGGGATCCGCTATGATGTGGATCTGAAATCTAGGCAGCGCCGATAACAACAACGGCGAACAAATAACCCCTCCTCCAAAGCAGAGAAGAATGAGTGGGTCCGCGTCAAAAGGACCCGCTCTACCCTTGAGGAGCGAATCTAGAAGTGACGCGTGTTGCTTGCGCACGCCCGAGTCCTTTTGCAAAAAGCAAAAGAGACGCAGAAGGAAGAGGCGGTTAAAAAATCACCCAAGCACAAATAGGTGTGGATGCCGAAGGCGAGGTCAGCGCCTAAGGAGAAAGTGAATGAAGTTACCATCCGGCCTTCGTCAACTTTAGATCCCGTTTCTCCTGTCCCCGTACCTCCGACAGAACCATATGGTAGCGTAGATCTCAGCAAATTTAGGGTTACCCTGAAAGACCGCCTTGGTCCTCTCCCCGAGATCAAGGTAAAACACCTGTGAAGGAACGATTAGGGCCGTTGAAAGGTTCCCAAATAACAATTTAGACTGGGGTCATACTAATCCCCTAATAACAACAAAGGGAAAGCCCCTATGACCAACCGCATCGGATTGCGAGTCGAAGTTCAAGAGCCCGTTAGAATTTCACGCTCACGAAGGCGTAAATCTGAACGAGTGACTCTTGGAGAACCAATGAAGCGTCATATCCCTAGAGGGAAACATGTTCGTCCGATGACGACGTTATACCTGGGAAGTTGTGCCAACACACGATAGGTTGCTCCGGTCATCAAATTGACTAGTTGTACTATCACGTCGAGGGTATGAATAGGTCCCAAAAAAGAAGTACCCGAGACACGAACTCACGCTGCCCGTGTGCCAAGATAATTAAGGCGGTGTTGTCAGAATACTGCGGCCCTAAGACCACGCAAAGGGTTTTATTGTTTGAAAGGATCTCCACCGGAACATCCGAGACTCAGCCGAGGCATTTCCGCAGAAGAAGGTCAGCCAACACAAGTAACAAAATCTCGTGAGTGACTATGAACATAGTTGACAAAGGCAAATCCGTACGACATTTCAGTCCTAAGCCTTTTACAGAAGTATCTCAACGCATGACTTGGCTGAGATCTGGAACTGTCAGACCTAGATCCAGAAGGTCACGATCCTCAGACGATGAGACATCTGATGCTTGATCTGCATTGGCTTCTGATGATACGCATCCAGTGCAGGTCAATCTTACAAATTGTTCATGATTAACGCCGAACAAATGGCTAAGATTCTCGAGGAGTCTTTAACTAAGCAGAAAGAGAATTTTAGATTTGAAATGGTGATGGTTATGCAGGAAATGAGAGATATGCACAGCCAACAAATTGCGGTGTTGACGAATCAACAGGGAGAGTTCAGTCAATGTAATAACCCTAATCAGGTTGACAGTGATCTGGAAGTAGACGAGAATGCCAATGCGGAAATTCCCCCCGTTGATAACAATTCTGGGGGTGGACCCTCAGACGATAACAATACGAAGGAGGACCTTGTCACGTCTCCTCGTAATCGCTTGAAGAAAGATATGAGCGAATATAAGAAGATGAAGGACTTAGAGAGCAAAATCAACGCCTTGATGAGTGCTTAGGAGGTGAAGAAGTCCGGAATACCATGTCCATACCCGAGAGAATGGGAATCAATCTCGTATCTGGTGAAGTTTAATTTAATCAACTTCATGCCATTTGATAGAAAGGGTTCCCCCACTCAGCACTTAATATACTTCAAGTTCTATTTAGGAATAATCTCCGACAATGAACCTCTAATGGTACGGTCATTCGTTAGCACTCTTTGAGGAGCGACCTTTGATTGGTATCGTCGCCTCAAGCCGGGGAGTATCAGCAGTTGGGACGATATGGAAGACATGTTCCTTATGAATTTCTTCGATGACCACATTGAAGTTTTAATCAGAATGCTGTTCGATGAGAAACAGAAGGACGGAGAGTCGGTAGAGAACTTCATTAAAAGATTCCGGAACAAAGCAATGAATTGTCGAGATCCGGTAAGCGAAGATTTTATCCTTGAGACTTATCACAACAACCTTTCGCTAGATATCCTGGAAGCCATGGGAATGGCGCCGTCCAAGACTTGAAAGGACTTGAAAGTACGAGGAGAAAGAGCCGAACGTTTTCTCAAAAGGAAGAAGTCCGAAAGAGGTCAAACGCCGGCTAATATCCCGAAGCAGAATTTCGTTCCTCGAGGTAAAGGAAAAGCCCAAGCAAATGCAGTAGATGCGAACCAGACGTTCGAATTACAACCGTAGCAGCAACAACAACTGTGACGCCCCTGGGTTCACACAAGGCTACAGTCCAAGGTGAAACCAAGAATGTCAATCCTACCATGTACCACACCGTTCAATAACGTATTTCACCATCACAATTACTATCTCTCTAGTAGAATCAATAAAAGGTGTAGGTACAAAAGCAAGTAAAGATAATACAGAAATCAACAGATGAAATAATAGAGATCGAATTAATATTCCATCATCTAGCATACTGAAGTACAAATCAATGTCTGAAATAAATAAACTGAAGTACTCAACAAGTCTCAAATACAAAATATCTGATAAGAGGAAATAAGGCACACGACCTTTACAACTTCTAGAATAAAACTCTCAAATGTCTAAACAAAAGTTTACAGTGGAGCTCAAAAGAAAATATAACTAAATAGACAGCCAAAGCTAAAATACATCGCCATCAACCTGCGACTCTCCGGGCTCCTGGCTCGTTACCTGAAAGGGGGAGGGACGACGAGCGTCAAAGCGCTAGCGAGCAATATCACAACCAACCCTAAGGGAAAGGGCTTGTTGTATACAGAAAATACAGCTAATACATATATAGATAAAATCACTGATCCTATTTAGGAAATTACATTATGAGCTTAAGTACGTCGAGCGAAATAATCCAAACAAGGAAACCCTCATGTATATACCTTGTAGCTCAAAATGTAAATCCCTAACAATAAGAGGATTTTAGTATTTAGGAATTATAACACGAGCATAGGTACATCGAGCGAAATAATCTAAACAAGGAAACCCTCATGTATATACATTGTATCTTAAATTGTAAATCCCTAAATACCAAACCTGAAATCTACTACTAGAACAACAATAAAAGAAGACAAACTTAACTCAGAACTTATTTACGGTGTCATGTCACAACTCATATAAGTGTCATGTCTAGTTTATACAAGTATAAGTGTCAACTCAAGGTCTAAACTGATGTCCAACACATGGACAAATAGGTAAATGTCCAACACGAGAACTAAAATGGATTATAGTCCAACACGAGGACTTCGATGGATTATAGTCCAACACGAGGACTGAACAAACTGTGTAAATATCGATGAGATAGGTGGAAAGATATACTTATACAAATTTCACACGTGTCTCGGTGTGTAAACTTAAACTCGTGCCCGCATGTCATCTCATATGTAAAGATGCAAGTTAAACAATAAATTTGAATATAAGCTATCCGAGGCGACTCCTCGTTCATATAGAAGCATGCAATGGCAGCAAACTTGCCCAAACGGTTTTGGTTAAAACAAAACAACTCAAACAAACCCAAAACGAAGAAAAACTAGAAATTTCCTCGTCAGTCGACTCATGAGTCGACCGGGATTGGTCGACTCATGAGTCGACCAGACAGAACAGAAGAAAAGAAAGAAGGCTGGAAATTTCCCGTCAGTTGACTCACTGGTCGACTCATCAGTCGACTCATGAGTCGACTCATTGGTCGGCTGAGCAGAAAATTTCCAGTTTTCTGCTTACGATGATTTTCTGCAAAAATGTTAAACTAAAGTTCTTTTTCGTCATGTCAAGCAACATATTTCCGATTCTAACACATGTGTATCAACAGAAACGAGAGATTTGCATGTAATATCTTACATTAAAATCCTAAACATATTTATGCATGTTTAAAAACGTATTGAAAATATTAAATCATATGAAACTCATGTTTAAAACTAATTCCAGATCTGGATCTACATTACAAAAACGTTAGTGAGCTTTTTACTAACTGAAGAATATAGATCTTGCAGCTTATAATATAAAGAATCTATTTTTATGCAAAAAAATACGTTTTAGGCTCAAAAATCCAAAATAAAAACTCAAGAAAACTATACAAACAGTGGGTAAGGGCTGGGCGAGATGTTACTCGCCTCTGATATGCTAGAACAACTCCTAAATCCTAGAGAGGATGATTCCTTTTGCTGCACCTCGCCAAAACCCGCTGAAATCCTCCGAAAATCCCCCAAAAATCACCAAAGAATGAACTAGGGTTTGAGGGGAGAGAGGGGCTAGGGTTTCTCTGGGATTCTGATGGGTTTTAGGGTTGATTTCGGGTAGGAGAGGTTATATACAAATGGTCAAACCCGAAACAAACCCAAACCAAACCCGTAAACTAAAAGAAAACCCGAAATTAACCAGTCAGTCGACTCATAGGTTGACTCATTAGTCGACTCATGAGTCGACTGATAAGTCGACTGAGCAGTCTGATTTTTAGATCTGTGCATGTTTTGCTAATTTATCAAAACCAATGCAGAAAACTCTATATAATTACACTCATACTTCTCTAATAACTTATTATCAAGTGCATCTATGACCTCAAGTCATTAATCATAATAGAATTATTTATCACTAATAATTCACATATACTTCTAACAAAAATACGGGGTTTTACAACAACCGCAAAAGGGGCCTCAACAGTCGTAATGGCAATAGAGGTCACAAAAGCCAAAGACTACCGAACCGAAATTTCAGAAAGTTTATTCTTTCAGGGAGAACAAAGTTCCTGGTCTCTTCAAACACCTCGTGGAGAATAACAAAATCAAGTTACCTCTAATCCAGGATCAGGAAGACGCCAAGAAGGTTAATGACCCGAAATGCTGCGTATTCCATAGAGCGGTGCATCATCCTACTAAAGCATGTTACGCCCTCAAGGATAAGATCCAAGCATTGATCGATGTTAGGGTCCTGACAGTGAAATCATCCAAGGAGAAGAAAGTGGGTGCGGACGCTGTGTCAATTAGCTTCGGATCTGTTCCTTTAGACTGGTTCCAACCTAAGCCTGTAATAAATGTGTTCGCGGAAAAAATTATTGTTTTCATTGAAGTCATTGTCTCCTTAAGCAACTGTTTTTCTGTTACAAAATATCTGGTCTTTTTATAAGATCCGGTTACAACAAGTTCAAAGAAAAATAAAAAAATTACAACTTTCCTTTTTTGTGGAACAAATCGCAAGATCCTGTTTTGCGGTCTCTTGCTTGTGTGGGTTCTTCGCCTGCGCCGGGGTTAATCCGTGGACCACCGCGCGATCTAGATCCGGTCAGATCTACACGGTATGATGGGTGCTATTTCACGAAGGAAATAACAGCCGGGGGGATTAATTCACCAAGGAAATAATCGCCCAAAGTAATCGAAATCGACCAAGCGAAATCGATACTCTTCTCGGGATCAAAAAACCAAGTTTTGATCCGGAGAGTAGCTGTGTAGATCTCAGATCTGATCTCTCTTGAACTCCCGCCTTGTTTGGTGTGGATGATCGCCGAGAACCAGATCTGAAAGTTCAAGTCTTCAAAGCTTCAAAACTCCGAGGTTCAGATCTCAATCCAGCAGAGCTTCGCCTCTAAAAATTCCAACCTCCTAAACAATGAGCCACCAAGCCTATTTATAGGCACTCAGAACTGGGCTTTGGCCCAGGTGGCTCGGCCACCGAGCCACCAAAAGGTGGCTCGGCCGGCCACCTTGGTGGCTCGGCCACCGAGCCACCAAAAGGTGGCTCGGTTTTGGCCGAGCCACCAATTGGTGGCTCGGCCACCGAGCCACCTAGAGGTGGCTCGGTTTTGGCCGAGTCCTCCAAATGTTGGTTTTTCGTCGTTTTCCGGTTTTGCAGTTTATCCGAACTCTGATTTGTTGATCTGGACTCTGATTTGGCAGTCCGGATCCTGATTTGGCAGTAAATCCGCTTCGGTGTTTAACCTCGGCGCCTCATTAATCTGTTTCGTCGCATCTTACTTAGCTTCGATGTTGTGGTCTAATGATCATGCTTGGGTACATCGCCCGATGGTTCGTAGGTTTGTTGAATCATCGTGCCGAGCTGTGTTAAGGGACCTATGAGCAGTTTTATACGCCTACAAAACGTAGCGGTGAAGATTGTCAATGATGATCCTCACAAACAACGCCAGAAGGGACTTATGCCACACACAACTCCAAATGGTGAGATTCTCTGGGTCCATCCAGATTTGATCGAAGACGAACAATGGGCTGGGTCATCATCTAAGAAGAAATCGAAGGGGAAAGGAAAGTCCTGTTATGGAGTTGTAGCTATTCCAGAAGAAAATAACAAAGAAATTCTTACTTTCCCGCTCTCCGAAGATGAGCAAGAGGTCTTTGATACCAGGAGTGGAAATGAATACCATATCAAATATCCAAATGCCTCCGATCAGCTAGCTAAACAAGGAGTAACCAAGACCATTTCCTCGAAGACATTAGCAGAAATGGTGATAGTCGCAACTCCTCTAGTTCCTATTAAGAAGACTCAGCCAAAGCTAAAGGGGAAGGAGCCTTTACACCAAGAGGTTCAGAACCTAAAGCAACCTCGATTCAATCAACCGATTGGAAGGGACAAACCGGGGAGCTCGAATACTCCACAACGTTTCAATATTATGACGCAGTTAGCCAATATACCGGCTAGAATAACTCTTTATGAGCTACTACATCTATCGAAGGACACAAGGGAAGCATTACAAGAAGCTTTGGCAAATACGGACGTTTTCCTGACCCAGATCAAACCATCCCCCGAAGAGCCAGAGCCTTCAGTGCACCATTGCAACCTCGCGGCGCACTATTTTCCATGCATTTCTTTCACCAAGGAGGACATGTAGACAAAGAATTCAAAGCATGACCACCCCTTGTATTTCACCAGGCACATTAGCTCCAACATTGTCAACCGGATCCAAGTCGATCCGGGTTCCGCTGTTAGCATCATGCAACTCCGATTGATGTATAATTTCGGAATACCGGTCACGTCGATCCGGGTTTTGCTGTTAGCATCATGCCACTATGATCTATGGATTCAACAACAGTGGGTCCAGACCTTTGGATAAAATCCGGGTAAAGTGCTAGATTGGAGATTTGAAGTCGGAAATCACGTGCTATGTGATCGACGCAGAAACATCTTATAACTTACTGTTGGGTCGACCTTGGATCCACGGTAACGTTATAGTCCCTTCTACCCTCCATCAGTGTCTTAAATATATGGACACTAACAACGAGGTCAAGACGATGGTCGCGGATAATCAACCGTTTAAGGGGTTAGAGAATTATTTCACTGACTCTCTTCTCTACGGTGCTGAATCTGATACTGAGCCATCGGCCCAAGGCACGGACAGCAGAGAAGAAGCTGATATCGAAGCTGGGTTTGATTACGACGATGGTTTTCTACTTAATGATATTGTACCAATTGTAATCAATCTTGACGATGGAGAATCATTAGATAGTAGTTATAATTGGCAACTTGCCGAAGAAGTGGCAATAAATGCTGATTTAGAGTACTCATTATGGCTTGATAATATCATGAAAGGGTTATATGATAACCCTAATGTAGGCATATAAAACTGCTTATAGGTCCCTTAACACAGCTCGACACGGTGATTCGACAAACCAACGAACCATCGGGCGATGAATCCAAGAATGATCGTTAAACCACAATATCGAAGCTAAGTGAGACGCGACGAAGCGGATTAACGAGGAAACGAGGTTAACGAATCGCACGCAAACAACGGAATACTTCCAATCGCGTGCCCAATCAAGCTAACGGGTCAATGAATCAACGAATCATCCAACTGTAGAGTCCACCACATCAATCAAGATCAGGAGCGGACTCGAACAAATCAAGATC
>BQKN01044290.1:0-16591 GCA_022839385.1 Asparagus kiusianus
GGAAATGGAGGAAATAGTAGTTTTTGAGATTTTCACCTTTTCCATTTCCATTTCTTGGTTTTTAGGAAATAAACGAACAGACCCTTAAGGGAGAAATGCCGAAAAGACTCTTTTTTTTATGAAATAAATAATAAATAAATTTTGCATCATGGATTCTTGCCCCCTTGGAATAAAATTTCTGATTTTGCCACTAGATATGTGATAATCCTAGTCACTTTTTTTTATTTGATAAAAACACACAATATAGATGTACCCCAAGCTTATAGAATCTCGATACATTACGGAAAGTATCGATAACCTTACATGTGTTTCAATATCAATTTTACAAGTGTTTATGAACTTTTTTGTATACTAGCTGGGATGCACGTGTGTTGCGCGTGGTCACATACTATGGTTATTGATGTAGAGGTTATGTTCTTATTATAACTAGCTTAACGATTTAGGGGTCGACACAATTGAGCCTTTTGATTTTTGATTGTGCACACGTTTTTATACAAATACATCTTGAGGTGTATTCTTTTACACCGTTTTGATTCTCTCTTGTTTTCTTTCTCACCAAGTTTTTTTAATCTAGTTTAGGGACATAGAGGTGCATGGCGAGTAGGTGACTTTTGTATTTCTTAAATTTGTCTTTGTATTTTCAACATTTTGAGGGATCAATACGCAAATCATAGAATTTTAGGGATGAAAATGTAATTTCTGCAATAACTGAATTTTACAGGGGGGGTCAAACTGCAATTTTTGCACTGGGTTGCAAAACTAGGCTGAAATGCAATTTCAACTATTTTTTCGATGTGTGAACTATAAATTCTAGACTAGATTGTAAAATTTGACTCAAATTTAATTTTTGTAGATTCAAGGGTGTAAACTATAAATTCTAGACTGGTCTTGTAATTTCAGAATTGTTTAGATCGTTTTTAGCAGACTTCAAGGGAGGCTGTCCACGATGATTTTAGACCATCTCCAACCCATTGCACAAAAATGATGCAAATTTTGCATCAAAATGGTACAAAAGTCACATCAAACAGTAATACATCTCCAAACCATTGCACCATTTTTTGCACCAAAAAAGAATATTTTCAGTATATTCTCAGTTTATTCCCTTTTATCTATTTTTATATTAATTGAGAGGTAAAAATAAATATTTAAATTTTTTTAAAAAAAAGTGAACAGTAATACCACGGATGAACAGTGCGACGCCATATTTGATGCAACACTGTTCAAATGCACCAAAATAGAGCAAGAAATGGGGCATGGTTGGAGAGGGAACAGTGCAAAGAAATGCACTGTTTGCATCATTTTGGTGTTGGGTTGGAGATGCCCTTATAAAGCCGAGAGAATATTCTGTAATTTAAAGAATGAAATTGTTTGCAATACATAGAATTTGTGGAGGGGTTTATTTGTAATGTGCGCAACTTCTTGATATTGGGAAATAGTTTGGCGGATTCAAATTTCCTTTTATAATTTTTTGTTGGTTTATGATAGCTTCCTTGTAAGGATAGAAATATATTACGGGGAATATTAGCATGCACCTACATCCCTTAGAATCCCAATAAAACTTAATTTAACTAAACTAGTATAGTGCGCTCCCTAAGAGCATGCATGTTTTGTTTTATGTATTGTTTTTGTTAACGGCAGAATAATCAAATGATTTATATAGCAATAGAAATTTTGAACAATTACAATTTTGTTTAAATGAATAAATTGTATGATAAAATCGTGTATAAAGAACTATATGATTAGTTATTATAGTTTGGATAATTGTTATAATTTATTCATACATAATTAAAATATATTAAATAATTTCTTCTCTTTTAGATATAATAATATTATACATAGCATACTCATAATACTATTAGTAACTACATTTGAATTTCATAATTAGTTTATTACGCTATTAGTAAATAATTTGCTAAATTACATAATTATCAAATTATAGTGTAGTTTATTAATTTAAAATATACTATTAAAATCATTATACTCTTAGTACTATTACCGTTATGGTAATTTACCATCTAGAGATGAGAACGTCAATAAATTGACTACAAAGGCCCAAAAAGCCATGGTCCAAATCAACCTAGAAGCTCAAAAGCCCAGTTAGAGCCAAATCCCTTGACTAGACGAGCAAACAAGCCTTAATCCGATTGACGTGTCATCATGACCGACTCGAAGAACGAGATCAGTCGACCCCTTGCAATTAAGGTGACTCCTTGAGCAGACGACTTGATTGTCGGGTTGCCAAATCATAATGATGGCTCGCGGATCAACCCGTCCCGGCCAAAGAGATAAGAGATAACCAATATCATTTCAGATATCAATCAACACAACGGTATTGATTAGTCCCATCAAGATCTCCATTCTGACAACCCTCGTGCACTAGCCGCATATTCGGCTTACAAGTCATTTCCCAGAGAATTGACATGATGCCTCTCTGTACACGAATGACTTCACCTCCAATTCCCAGCCGCCACTTAGAGGGAGAAGGGCGGCCACGCAGCCGACCTGCCCTACACCCTGCCTCTTCTGACAAACCCAGAGCCCTGAGAAGACATTTCTCCCCCGACACTGAGTGACTTCCCTTCCAGTCGTCTGCCGACACATGGAGGGAGAAAGATGACTCAGCGACCTACGTGTTCATCTCTCAAACCACCTCCTGTGCATAGTCAACAAAAGCCAATGGTCAAACTTCCAGAGGCAAGTAGGCTATAAAAGAAGGTAAGAAAGGTAAGGAGAGGGAGGCTAGCAACTTCTTCTTGCACCTTAGTTTTACTCCCTCTTTTGTATTTTTAATATTTCCAAGAGGAAAACCCCCTGCAAGGACCTCAATGGCCCAGTGGCCTCTCAATAAACCCTCCCCAAGTTCATCAACTGACTTGACCGTCGGAGGTACCATAGGGAAAACTAGCCCCGTATTCCTGTGATTCTTGCATGTGCAGGCTATCAGCTGTCACGCCCCGCTTTCCAAAATACCCGGGAATCGGAACGTGAACAAGCCCGCGACGTATTAGATTGAGAAGAAATATACACTATTTTTTTCCTCTTTTCTTTTCTTCTCAACCTAATACGCTAAGCGTCTGGAAACAATATAATATACGAAGTCACAAGTCCCCGATCACACATAGCAAGAGTATAATGAACAACTCAGAATGGAAAAGATACATATCACAAATAGAATATCATCCAAGACACAGAGTTGGGTCAAACACGCCCTTATTACAAAACCGTCCAACTAAAAATATAAAAATACATAGTCCAATAGGAATAAAAGGAAAGTACTGCTAAAACAACTAAATCCAACATCAGACTAAAGTATGGTTCTGCAAAAGAGATCTAGCGATCATCAAATACTACAGAAATAAAGTCTAAGCTTCAGGTTATTCTTCTGATCCATCTGGAAGACCTTACTGCTACAAATCATCTGGCTCCTGTACTATCCCGAACTGAGGCTGCTCATCTCCTAAATCTGACGTACACCAGAGAAAAACAAGTGTACGTCAGCGTGTGTGTGACACACGGCAAGATCCCACAGAAAGAAATAGGAACGATCGAACGACCAAAGCAAAAACAGTAATAATAGTAAAAGAAACATGCTACTGGAATACTAATAATCTAAATGCAATCTACCACTAGAATATAATAATCAGGAGTATACAAGAAAGTCAACCAAGTAACAAGTCGATCATGCAGTCAGCGATCAGAATAATCATCCAAGTAACACGGTCATACACTAGATAAAATTAATACTTAAAAAATCTACAACTCGAGACGTAGTACGTCGAGCGAAATAATCCAAACAAGGAAACCCTCATGTATATACCATATGTCTCAAATTGTAGATAATTAAATATTAATCCCGATCTATGTATAAAAGAAATACAACATGCCTACATCTCACAAAAATCCATAATCACCTCAAATAACAAGGTCATGTAACCAGCCATTCTATAACAGGTCACTGGTACAAATCTCACACAGAGTCATCGTTCATATCATCTTATAACTGATTGTTCGCACATCATCCAAGCAAATAAATTCATGAACCAAAGTAGCGACACCAATCTACTTTGACTCAACAAACCAACCCCAGTGGCGACACCGATCCACTGGTACGAGCCTGGAAGATATATCAACAACCATATCCAATCACATGAACAAAGACTTTCCCACCCCAACTCTTCTTGCTTTTCTAAGTCAACACAACACATGCCTCTAGGTCACACAAGGCCACTATGGTCATGACTGCTAATGGTTCTCAATCACAGCAAGGCAATAGGAATATAACAATTCATGTGCAATAATATCATGACATATCATGTAATAATGATTTGTTACAGTATATATATATATATATATATATATATATATATATATATATATATATGAAAATAGTAATATTATAATGCACTATAAATGATGAAGAAGAAATCCTTCAGTCAAGTCCGACGATAGATAGATCAACGCAGAATAAAGAAACAACTACTAACTGTCGAAAAGGAAGTGTACACGTTAAACGAGGAAGCGATCCAACCAAGGGAAATATAGAAAATAATCATAAGTATAATGATGACATAACAAGAAATCCTACGACGTCAACAGGGAGAATCTCAAGATCTAGTTCTATTGTAGACAGATCGGCACAGGAAACGAGAAGCGACTTCGGATTCAATTTTGAATAATTGAGCAATAGTATGAATGAAAGAGTTTAAACAATTCATTCTAGGTGTAGAGGGGCTCAAATCAGGATTGTCAATAAATCAGGACGTTAATCTCCCCTCCCTATTTTAGTGAGAATGGCGATATCGCCTACAAGAATAAAGTCGGTTCATCTTCACAATTTGGAGGAAATCAAGGCGTATAGCCGACACAGGAATGAAACCAAATATATAGGCACGAAGGCCATCCACCGCAATGATACACATCCATAAATGAGTCAACGAATACAATACAAGGCCATCAATAATATACAAGGCCGGCAATTAATTATACAAGGCTGCAAACATTAGTACGTTTCCTGGCAGCGAATTGCAAAGCAAACCTATATGAAATTCTAGGCTAATGCATTCAAGCATAAGTATAAAGAAGCACGATATAGATGTGATATCAGACAATAATACGAATCAAATGAGTAATCACATGAAATATAATTACGAGTCTCAATATGACATGAACATGACTGTATGGGATAACTATGAATCGGACGCGCATGTATAGTATAATAAATTCTTTTAAAAATATCTATTATTATATTTACTCAAAATAAACCATTTATTTTTAAACTAACCTTTAAAAATAATTAGCTTATTAATTCTAAATAATCTTTTACAAAATAATTTCCTTTAAGTTATTCCTAATCTTCTAAATTAATAAATTCATAAATTCAAAAATAAGATAAATTCTCATTAATTCAAAATATTCTATTTTCCCAAATAATTTCTTTTAATTTATATTTATCATTCTAAAATGATTTTTTCCACAAGATAATTTCTAAAAATTATTATAATTATTCTAAAAATACTATTTATCACCTAATTACAATTTATTTAATGTTATTCATCAAATCCACAGAGATAATTAAATCATAAATTAACATAAACAGATAATTCCCAACATCATTCAACAAGTCCACGCAGATAATTATTAACAGATCTAAAATTGCTGAAAATTCATAATAACTAGGAAAATATAGATCAGAGCAAGTGGGATCTTGCCTACGAGGCCAAAGGGCCTGATGACGAGCGACGGTGGTGATGCGAGGATGGATTTGGACTGAGGGGGCCGCTAGATGACGGGCGGCGATGTCGTTGCAAGACGGATCTGAAACGACAGGGGCTGTTGGTGTGCGGTTCTGCAACTGGACCTACGTTGGCATATCGTTGAACATGTGGTGTGCAATGAAGGAGACGTCGGAGGCGGTGCTGCTTGGTTGATGAAGGGCTCGGAGTGGCTGATGTAGGGGAGGGAACTCGAGGCTGCACGGATCTGGAGGTTGTTGGCGGTGGTTTAGGAGGGCGAGGTCGTCAGTGGTCGGACGGCGCTGTCGACGGTCGGATCTGAAGAAGAGGCGGGTCTGGTTTGGGGTTGAGCTCGAGGCGAAACTGGTTAAGCTCAGGGCGGAGCTCGGGGGCGGCGACTGAGGTGGCGCGGCTCAGGGAGGCTGACGGCTGCGGGGTTGGCTGGGGCGGCGAGGCTTGGGTTCGGGCCTGGATCTGGCGGCAGCGGGAGATGCGGAGGTGGGGACGTGCGCGGAGGGGCTGGGCGCTGGTTGAAGGCGGTTGGAGGTGGATGCGGTCGCTGGCGGCGAACAGGGCGGTGGGCTGGTAGAGGTGGGGTTCGGGTTTGGGTGGTCGACGAGGTGGAGGAGTAGCGGCGGGGCTGGTGGAGGTTCGGAGCTCGGGGCGGAGAGGAGTGGCTGGTGGCGGAGCTTACGGCAGCGAGCTGGAAGCGGTGCTGCAGGGGCGTTCGTCGGAGCTCGTGGCGCGATGGTCGGAGGTCAGGGCGTTGGGTTGTCGAAGGGGAGGCGCGGGAGAGATGAGAACGTGAGCTGCTGGTTGGTTGACGAAGGAGAATGAAGGGAGAGAGAGAGGGGGGAGTTGTATCTGTAGTGAGTTTCTTAGGTTTTAAAAGAGGAGAGAGAGAGAGTGAAGAAAGAGGGGGGGTTCTTGGGGAATGGGAGAGCAGAGTGAGTGAGAATGAGCTGGGGTGAGGTGAATATAATAAGAAGAGAGAGGACGTGTAAGTGATGGGGTGATAGGTTGAGTGTGAGAGAGAGAAAAAGATAGATTCAGAGCGATTGGAGAGAGAGTAAAAACGACAGAGAATTTAATGAGAGAGATTGTACGGGATATGGTGGTTGGGAGGACGTGGGTTGAGAGCTGGGGGAAAACACGAGGCGTAGGGGTATACAGAGTGAACACCAGTGAGAGGAAAAACATAAGGAAAAATACCCCTTTAAATAATTTAAAAATATCATAAAATTTATTTAAAATAAATATTAAAATTTATGGTCAAAATAATAATAACAATAACAATGATGAATAATTAACTATTTATTTAAAAATTTCACCAAAAAAATTAAATTTATAATTAGTAAAAATATTAAAATAACATAATACTGTATTTTTAAATCGTAGAAAATTCTAGAAAAATTGGGAAAATACAAATACTCTTTTAGAAAAATAATATTTAATATTTAAATACTAGAAAAATTTATTCAAATCACAATCAAAAATCACGGTCCTTACAGCTGAAGATGACGTGCTAAAGATGACGTTGATAGGGTCGTCCCAAGCCGACCCTCAACATGACAAGGAGCCGTCTAAGGAGTATCGGTTCATCCTTAAGCGGTACCTTAATGTAAGGGGTCAGTCCTAGAGTCCGGAATAGCTCAGGCTAAGCCTTTGAACTACTTTACCTACCCCAAGATGATGAGATACTCTTAGTCATGCCAAACTATGGCCTTCACCAGACCCTAAAAGGCTACTTGCTACGAAAAGCCTTGGTTGAGCAAAAGTTGTATGCTTGGTTTGAGCATGCATGAGACATCCACTCCAAGCTCTAGGAAGAGTTAGAGGCTAATAGGATAGCTCAGAAGGCAGGCGAAAAGAGTGTAGCTGCCTAGGAGGATGAGCTGGCGGCCTAGAGGGGGGAGCCAGAGCAAGTCGGACTGGGAGCTATGTAGACGGTAAAAATTACCGCGGCGGATTAAGCGGACGAATTCGCCTACAGAACAGGACCACCCTCTCTTAGGTGGAAAGCCTACCGTAGCCACTAAGTGGATTCGCTGGCACACGAGTCCCCACATTGGCCACACCCGCCAAATCGCAGGGATCCACCAGCGAGGCGAATCCGCCTTCACTAACTAAATCCGCTCGCAAGGGAGGTACTCAAATCCGCCCTCATTTGCCGAAACCACTTGTGCCACGTCTGCCTACGTGAGCCGAAGGCCAGGTTTCCAGGGACAACCCTTCCCTGCTTCCCACGATGCGAGAGGAGGAGGGTACAGTGTCCCAGGTCCGTCAGACGGCCGCCCGCGGTTCAAGCGAACGAGACAGGCGCCGGACCGGCCTGCATACTCATAAATGCGGGTCACCTCACCCATCAAGAGGAAGAGCCAAAGCCGTCGGCGCGCCGCAAGCTATCTGGAACTAGCTCTGACGCGAGACGTCCATTCTCCCATCCCTATTCAGACATAGGGAGAGGGGAGGAGGCACCACACCCCAGGACCACCAGAGGGTCACTCGGTACCTCACCGCACAAGTAAGCGGACAGTTACCAGAGCCATCGGCGTCCACATAAATGCAGCTTACCTCACTCCAAGCAAAAGGTCAGAGCCACCGGCGCTCAAGGAACTGGCCAGACCCACTTGAGTGTCTGGCAGCCGCTGTCACGAGTACGAGGAGGGACCTTCCCACTCCTACACGACGTAACACAACACGTCGTCCTACCAACAACCGCTTGTTGTACAAAGGGACAGTCGGATGTCTTGGAACAGTGTATGGTCACATCCCATAATTCAAGGAGCAGTAAAACTGCCTCCTTCCCATTTAAGGGCTTCTTTCAGCAACCTTGATGGAGGATCGAGATCAAAAATTGGCCAATAGACCAAGAGCTTGATCGATCAACCAAGAGAGGAAGAAGCTTTTTGCATACCCCTGCATTACAGCGCCATCTCCTAGCTCCGAGCCCCGATCGCCGGCGAGCCAGAAGAGACGAACTCCTTCACCTCGAGCTTCTACTGAGTACTGAAGCTCTCCAGCAACCTCGGTCGAACCGTCCAAGGGAAGCAGACTCGGCACGAGCACCGAGCGAAGCATCCTGTAGCTACCTTAAAGTCCACACGATTAAACAAGGAGGGCCTTCCCTCTGCTTCTGTTGTAATTCAGATTGATTTAGTTTGTAATAAGCCTTCTTATCAATACAAACAAAATCCCCCATTCTCGGGAAAATCAGGAATTTACACCTACAGAAGATGGCGACCACAGTGGGAGCAGCTGTTTCTTCAAACGAAATGGTGGTAGATCAGTTCGACGAGGTTGCTGTTGGGACAACGGTGGAGTCCCTAGAGATCGAGTTTGACCAGGCCAAGTACGAAGAGTACTTGTCTTCCTCCTCTTCCGGTGGTGAAGCATCCCGCAAACGCCACAGAGTCATGCACAGGAGCCGACCTCCGACGGTCAAGGCTCCCGCTCCAGAAGACTCTACCCGAGTCTCGACAGGGAAACCCACCCCAAATACTCTCAAGGCCAAGTCCCAGATCGAGAGTGTGAAGGGAGGGTCTACTAGATGGGTCGCCAAACGACCCTCGGTAACACCCGTCACCGCGGAGACATCGGTTCGCTCCGGCACAAACCACGCTGTCATAGCCCGTGCGGGTGCTCTCTCTACTGGGAAAGCTCGCCAACAGCAACGACAGACACTGGTCGGGCAGAAAGCCCAGACCTCCGCTTCACGCGATGGCCTAGATCACCACACGGGCCCGAGAAGTGAGAAGCAAATTGGCAACTCGTCCAATGTCGGGAGGCCTTCTAAATCAGAAGCGCCAACCGAGAAGGAGGAGGCTGCCCGCTCAGGTGGACTTCTCTTTTCAGGTCACATCCCTGACGCGAGTAAACCACCCCAAGCGAGGTGCCCCATCAAGACGGGCGAATCCTCGAAGGCTGGCGAGCCTCGTCATAATCTTTTGGCGGATGAACGCAAAGACAAGAAGGTAGGCGACACTTCGCAAGCCCACTCGCTCAAACGAAGGGCTGAAACTCGCCTGCGCGCGGGAGTTCGACCTGGCGGCAGCGTCTTTTTCCCGCAAAAACAAGAGGCGCTGAGTTGCCGCCTCGGCTTTCTCACGGGCAATGACGACGTCAGTCTGAAGCTTTTCCAACCTCGCCTCCGCATGTCCCAGTTCGGTTCGCAGGCAAGCTATCATGCGATTAAGGTCGATGATTTCCTCCTCCGACGAGCGATGGTGATCCGCCCAGGAATTGGCAATGTACTCCGAATCAGCAATTTCCTTGGAACGGAGCTCCTGCTCTTGAGCCTCACTGCGCCTGATAAAAGCCAGGCAGGACTCCATATAGACCTCCGGACCTTCCCGCAGCAATGCCTCTAGCCTTATCATGCGCGACTCCAGAAGACGGAACTCCTGCATACAACGAGAGGAAAGCCGATTTTCGCCCACTCGTCGAAAATCGATTATGCGATCCAAGAGAGATTGCCTAAAGCTGCCGAAGCTACCCATCCCAAGATCGACGAGAGAAATCACCTGCCGTACGGCGTTCTCGAACTCCTCGACGCGAGCCTGCCAAGATAGGGAACCGGGGGAAACGGGCTCCTGACCTGGGGCCAGCATCGCAATGGGCGGGATCTCGAGACTAGGTTCCGCCTCCTGCTGCGGAGCAGGGCCATGAACAGGAGGAGCCTCCGGACTCTCAGATTCATCATCGGATATCAAGATGGGCTCAGCCTCGTGCTCCACAGGAGGCGACGCGCCTCCAGGGGCTGCGAAGCACAACGAGGACATAAAAAAAAGGGATTTAGGCGATAGATACCTATCCATGGTCAGGTGGGAGTTGGGTTGAAGACATACCTTCGACAGCGGCAGCTTTTGCGGCGCCTGAAGACGAAACCTCCTTCCTTTTCTTCGAAGTCGCGCTCATCGTCCTCGGTGCCATTTGGAGAATGCTAGGGGAATTTGGATATTCTCTGCGGAAGAGCAACAGGAAGACCTTGATCTTTCTTGACGGAGATAAGGGTACTAAAATACCCCAACCCTAGGCAGCTATATACGGCTCGATGGGACCGTTCGGGTCCTAACAGTTGAGGAGAAGGCCGAATATCTCGTATCCCACATGGGCGGTCGAGATTCGGCGGTCTCTGGATACGATCTCTAACCAACGGCCTGGATTGGGCACGAAGGACAAGGAGACCCGTCGCACCACAATTAATGCGAGACGGTTCACCCACGCCTCCGTAACCAACGCACGTGGGTGAACACACGACCCGCTAAAAGCGGAGCCCACCTGTAACTAAAATCGCCGTTGGCATGGCAGCTGCGAATTCGCCCCTAATTGAAATTCGCCTGCAGGCAAAACGGGTCTGTGACTGAAATCTGCCGAGGAGAATTTCCCACGGCTAAACACCAACTAGTGCATGAAAATATATATATAGTATACACACAAGCCGTAGTCGCCAGAAACAAAAGGATAATTTCATTCATAGAAAGGAAGTCCTATTACAAGCAAGAAATAAAAGGCGAATTACAAGGATTTCAATCGCAGTTCCGCCTCATGAATTTCTTCAGCATGGCGGAGCTCAAGCCTCCTTAGGACCTCTCGACGAACATCCTCCTCCGTGCGCGAGAGCAAGTCTTGAATGGTCTCTTTGACGTCTTTGAGGGCTCGATCCTTCTCCCCAACAGAGTCAGTGGTCAGTTACCGACGAGACTCAACACCCTCCAACTCCTTTGCTGCTTGATCAAGGGCCCTCCCTTGAACGGCCAGGGAAGCCTGCGCGTTAGCTATGACCTGTTTCAGCCTCTCCACTTCAAAGGAGAGTCGGGAGACCCGGCTATCAACCGTCTCTTGCTCGCGAGCCACCCGTGCGTCCTCGGCTTTGGCCTGCTCCAGCTCTGCTGACAACTTCAACTCCAGCGTCATATTCTCATCCAGGCGGCGGTCACGCTCTGCCATAGCTACTCGAACTTCGCGAGTGGCGAGATCAAAAAGATTGGAACTCCCCGCGCGAAGGGTGAGCAGCTGCCGAACAGCCCCCTCCACTTCGTACAGACGCTGAAAGTAGGGCCTCGCCGCGGTAACACCGAGCCTCTTGCGCAAAAAGGACGCATCGTCTTTAAGAACCTCCTTGAATTCCTCGAAGGGGCAATTCTCCTCCAAGACCAGCCGGGTGCAGTGAGCCAACGTGTCTTTGAAGTTGGCCACAGCTCGCGCCACCTGCGTCTTTCGCCAGCGTTCCAAGGAGGAGAGAGTGGCGTCTTCGACAGAGGACGAAGCCACGATCGGGGTGCTGGTAGTCATGATCGCGGAAGCAGCAATCGGCGCCGCCAGAGCCGGAACAATCGCTGATGCCGCCAGAGTAGCAGTGGCAGAGTCACAGGTCACCACCGGCAAGGAAGTGACCATTAACCCAATGGGGGTTCCCCCTTGAGTTGGAGACTCTCGCACTGAACGCTCACCCGCGATCGATGCTCCCTCGAAGGTGGAGGTCCCCCCTTGCTGATCCGCAGAGATCAATACTTCCTCTTCACTTGATAGCGCCTCGTGAATTGAGGCATCGTCATCCGTCTCGGATTCGCCTGAATGACCCTCCTAAGAGGGAGGATCCTCCTTGTCAGTGACTTCATGAGAGGGGTCGACTGCGGATACAAAAAAGAAAGGGTGATAATGAATGCCCCCTTGGCTTAGAAAGCACAACAGCCCTGAAATTCACGCTTACCTGAGCCCCCTTGTTCTCCTTCGTCTCCACTCCCCTCTTCTTCGTCAGAAGGGATGGGGATCACTTTCTCGACTGCACCTGCACGGATCCAACGTGAATAGTCAGAAAATGCGAACCCGACTTTGTACACGAGAGTACCGCATCGAAAAATTACCTTCGGGCGCAGGTGGAGGAGTCGTTGAGATCCCCGCCTGTGATCCCGCATCAGACGGAGGGACTGTGTCCTTCGAAGTCGCCGGAGCCGCATCCAGCACAGCGGAAGGGGTAGGTTGAGCAACTCCCACCCCAGAGGCGGTGTCGTCCCGACCGACCGCTGCTCTAGTGGCTACCACAGTCTCCTCACTGCGGGCCTTCTTGGCCACTTCTGTCCTGGAGCTCTCCGCCGCTTCGCGCTGCCGCTTCGAAAGCAGCGAACTGCTTGGAGATAACAGGGGCGCCCCCATACGCCTAGCAATCATGCTTCGGGCTTGTTCCAGACGTTTACTCGCCCGGGTTAGCTCAACAGGCTCCCTCTGCTCGCCTTGTGAATCTAGGGGAAGACTGGCAGGAGGAGCTCGCGTTTCGGGCGCCTCGGATTCGTCTGTGCCCGCGCCCTCACCCTCAGAATCTCCTGCAGGACCCTCCATGAGCAGCTCCCTAGCCGTTGTACGGCCCCTCCGCCTCGAGGGTCGAGGAGCTCCTCTCGGGCGACGCCCGCGCTCCGCCAGACACGAGCCCTGAAACCAGAAGTCGACAGGATTGGCACTGGCGCCCCGATACCACCGACAATATGAGAGCATGTGGTGCAAGTCATGATCCTTCGAGGGTAACTCAAAGCGAGCATTGGTGCCGCCAACGTGGGTCCAGAACCATCCCCGAGCTCCGTCCACCAGCCCTCCTTCGAAGCGCAGATAGGGATTGACGTTGCCCACATACAACTGATCATACCCAAACTGGCGGGCGAACCTGCAGGGGATGTATGGTTCGAGATAGCATGTAGAGCCCGTTCTCAGAACGTGGTACCCTGGCTGGATGTTTACCAACCAGCGAAAGGCGCCGCAAGAGAGAGATGTGTAGTGATCCGCCGTCGGCGCATCCCTCAGAGATTCCCCATATCCGCCCCCGCTAAAATAGGGGAAGGAGCGGCGAAAATTGTAATACCCAAAGTGGGAAAGCGTCTTTCGTGCATCGGGGATGTCCTTGCATTTCCAGGAACACCTCTCCAAACGCTGGACGAAGGGGACGAACTTGTCGCCTTGGAGCGCCGCTGGGGCGCTCATCAAACATTCACAGTGGTATACGAACCACGCCATCAGATAAGTGTATGGCAGCCCCACCCGAGGATTGGGGGTCCTGATAACTGTTCCTTCCCCCTCATCGACGGTCGATACACGGCAGAATTGAGCTCTCAGGGTGCGGAGCCCCCGATGGATGCACGCTATCGTCGCCGATACCAGGGAGTAAGACTTCCCGTGAGCTAAACAGACCGCCAGATACACGACCTCCACGGGAAGGGCCTCGAAGGAGTGAGTGGGGATTACACACCTCTTTAGCCACAGCATGAGGTACCCCGCGAACAGAGCCTTCCGAGAGACTTGGCCTGATGATGGAAGGAGTGAAGAACTGTACCAGACTTGAGTCCGCCCTCGTCACAGTCGAGAGTTATGGTGCTCCCCTCTTCGGCTGTTCTCGCCTCCACTTCGGATTGGTCGCATTCGCCTAGCGGGAGAGCAGGTTGTCCCTTGACATCGTTCCCTGGGAACAGATAATCAGCCCAATTCTTATGGCTGATCCCCTTCTTCTTCCCTTTATGATCTGCGGCCCCCAAGGTGCTGAGACAGATGTGATAGTGGCAGAGCAACTCCCACAGAGTCTCAACCGCCAAAGGCGAGTGGCTTGACAGCTGATCGATCTCCGCTTGATCGGGGACGTACTCCTCGTAAGGAAAATCTCCCAGAGGCAGCCCCGACACGTCATACATCTCATGAGGAGTAATGCTAAGCTCACCGTTCGGGGTGAAAAATGTGCCGCTCTCCGCACAATACAGCTCCAGAATGCTGTGGAACTGAGAAGCATTGATTCGTAAGCCATGTCGAGTGGCTTCGATGGCCACATACAGCTCTGTGTTCTTGAGGTCGGCATTTTCGGCCAGAACACGGTCGGTGATCTTGGACCACCAAGTGTCGCTGCCGGGTACAGAATAGACCCACCCCGGAGCTCTGAAATCCTTCGGGGGAAAGCTCCCTTCGACTCGGAAGAAGCGGTGACGGAAGGTCTCCGCCACCGCTGTCGACTCCCCCACGGGCGGTTCAGCGGACAGTAATCCAGGGCGTAGACCCGTCACACGCTTGCATGAGCCATCCACTCTATATCCAGCCGTGGAGCCCGTGAAGACGCCACAGGTGACCCCATCTTGAGTTGGAGTCAACTCCCAGGCCATCGCTCGAGGAACCGCAAGGGATCGTAGCTCGACGATTGAGAACCCCCTCGACATGCTGGGGAGGTAGTAATGGGTCCCTTCTACCGTGTGGAACCACATACTCTCCTTGAGTAATAGGACAGAAGGGTCGGATACCGCATCACCGAACAAAAACTGAGGTTTTGGCAGCTCGCGCAGTGTCAAGTGGTGGCCGTCCGTGACCCTCTTTATCAAGCCATTTGGCTTGTCGGCGGCGAACACAGGTAATGGAGCCAAGGAGGGAAATCGAGAAGGTGCTGTGCAGCTCGTACCACCAGCGTGGCCAATGGCCACACCCTCCGGGAAAGCCTCATCGGAAAAAGTCGCTGCAAGAAAGAAAAAGTCAATCAAGACAAAATCCGCCATAGGAGCAAGGTAAACCATCAAGCAGAGGCGGGCGAAATCGCCAGACGAAAGGGGGAACCCACTTCGAACATGGTCTATTCGTACAAGACAACACTCCCCCCTTTACAGGAAAGGGCCGAAGTCACCTATCGAAAAGGGAGTTCGCCTCCCTCCCGCTAAGGGTTGAGTTCGCCCGCGGAGACATAAATCACCCTCTAAAGGCAAATAGGGCTAATTTTGCCCTAAATCAGGGAAGCTACCGAAGGGTGGCAGCGTTCCAAAAGAACGAGCGACACTCATTCCCCCTCCCCCCCAGACCTGACGCCTAGGACCTACACGAGGTCATCCAACGAACCCATTGACGTACCTGGGCACGGCTCCGGAGCACTGGCAGGCATGCCGGCGGAGAGACGGTCTGAGTAACTTCCCGGGCCTGCGCCTCTCACTTTGCACCTCTTAGATCTTGGAGCCATGGAAAGATGGAGCGGGAATTCTTGTCTTGGAAGTTCTTTTCAAGATTCAAGAGCACGATGAATCCCAGAGGAGGAAAACAGCGGGTTTAAAAGGGTGGAGTTGTCCACGTGGCCACGATCGCCCTCGGGAGGCGAAAACCCTAACGGGCGAGAAACATGGCCACGATCAAATTCGACGGCCCAGATCACCCTCAGCACATCAAGAACCGAAGTTGGCGGTTGCATCCGACGGTTGGATTCGAAAACCACGGCCACGATCAAAACGAGGCACACTGAGTGGACGTCAAACTGGCAAATCGTGATAATGCCACGCCGCATTAGCCGGAAAGGCACGAAGCCCCGCAGAGGGACACGTGGTCCGCGCGCCTTAGGCCTACTTTCACCCGAGAGAAAGGTCTCAACGGCGAAAACTGAAATGAAATCCGCGGGTCAGTCAAAACTTCGCCATTTAAGCCCAACTTCGCCTGCACGACTCACCCACCTTTGGGAAGCAGGCAATTCGCCCAAAATCTAGAAACCAGCAAAGTAGTTTTACTTAGACCCGCGTCCTAGACGGCTAGGGGACAGAGTGGAAATCTTAACACTAAGCCTAAGAGAAACTACTCGATAACTCATCATACTGAGGGGAATAGTATGGCTAGCCCGATTCAAACGGTAATCGGTAAAGGCAAATCAAACCCGTTGATAGCTGAGGGTTTGCTAAAAATCCTAATACACCTGGTCCAAAACTTCTTTATTCAAAGTATTCCAGACCACACGTAAGTCGGTTTTGGTCTGAAAACTTTGAAGGGGGTCTTGTCGACGGTAAAAATTACCGCGGTGGATTAAGCGAACGAATTCGCCCGCAGAACAGGACCACCCTCTCTTAGGTGGAAAGCCTACCGTAGCCACT
>BQKN01044290.1:16991-34073 GCA_022839385.1 Asparagus kiusianus
TTGTAATAAGCCTTCTTATCAATACAAACAAAATCCCCCATTCTCGGAAAAATCAGGAATTTACACCTACAAGCTACAGATGTGGGACGAAATGATTAAGGGCCCGCTTAGGTCAAACAACAAGAAATCATCCCAAATCAGTAAGTTCTAGGAAGACATCGGTCATCTCGAGCATGAGCTTCATGAGCGGGATGACACGATAAGGCACCTGAAGGAGGAGGTCAAGGTTGAGAGGCAGGAGAGCACTAGTGCCTTTGAGCGAGCTCGGCTAGCTCGTCAGAATGCTGAGGGCCTACGGGACTATCTGAAGAAGGAGGAGGTTGCACATGAGAAGCTAAGATAGGAGGCCACTCGAGCTACACTAGAGGCCAAGCGATAGCACGAGTCTTCCCTTGCCAAGATATAAGAGCTGCAGGGTTAGCTCAACCACCTGGAGTCTAAGGCCTATTGGGTCGATGTCATTGAAAACTATTGCAACAACACTCTAGAGAAGGTAGAGGTGGCCCTGGCTTGTAAGGCTGGCTTTGACTACATCATGTTGCAGCTTCCAGCCGAGCTCAAGATTGATCTTGAGCAGTTCTATTTGTCCCTCCTAAGTGTTGCTAATTGTCTTGGCACTCTGTAGGAGATAGAGAGGAGGGGAGGGGGCCTGATTGATGTGGTGTTTGTGAATATGTCAAGATTGTAAGTGCACAATAAAATTATAGTATAAAATATCGAATCCCACGAGAAAGGTGTTGCAGAAATTAATTAAAAGTGGTTCTTAAGTTGTGTGTGTGACAATTAGGAGTGATGAATGTGTGATTGTGGAGAGATATGAGGAGAATGATTGTGACTATATGCAAATAAAAACAAAACTAGATTGAGAGTAGAGAAAAAAAGATGAAGAAATAGAAGGAAAATAAAATCAAGAATCAAATAAAGAAAAATCAATAATAAAGAGGAAATTAAGAAAGTAAAAGATGAAGGATTCAATTAGAGATATGAAAAATCTAGAATTAAATCCACTAGCCAATTTCAATTATAAATTATGGATTATCATCTTTTTATCATATTTTACTTTAGATTTATTAAGTATAGACTATCAAACCACTTAAGAAAAGCATAACCTATCAAATTATCATCTAAGCAAAATTAACATTCATGAAAAGAACAACAACTAGTTAGTAATTCTAGAATTCCTCCTACCAATTAGTTCTCTAGTTGATTATCCTAAACATGATTATTTTAAGCACAAGAGAGTAATTCACAATTCATAAAAGAAATTAGACTAGTTTCATGCAATTCCAAAATTCATACAATAATTAGTTTCCCATCTTAAAAAATAAAAACAAAGAAACAAAAGGGAGAGAACAAAAATAAAAACTAACTCCAAAGAAGATTCTAGCTTCTAAGTGAGAGAATGAAATTAAAAACTAACTCCAATGAGGGTTCTAGCCTCTAAGTGAGAGAATAAAAGGAAAAAGAATAAAAATAAAATAAAAACTAATTCCCAAGAGGGTTCTAGCCTTTTGGCGAATAGTGTAAGAAAATAAAATATAAACTATACAAGAAAATAAATCTATACTACAAAATAATTACAAGAAAATAAAGACATGAAAGTAAGTCTACTCTACAATGCATAAAAATAAATTTAATTCAAGAGGGTTCTAACCCCTTAAATATCTAAAGCAAGAAAATAAAATATTACAATAAAAATAAAAAGATAAAAGAGAAAATTTACATTCCAAGAGGGTTGTAGCCTCTTGATGAAGGAAAATCTTGATCTTGATCTTTATCTTCATCATCAAACAAAGAGAAGAAAAAATATATGAAGAGATGAAAAAAATTAATTTAATTAATTATAATAAAAAGTTATAATTTTGGAAGGTCTTCTTAATTAAAAGTAACCCTTCACTCCAAATAGAGTTTTTATAAAAGTTTTCACACTCAAACCCCTCACTTTCTACCCCTATTTATAGCCTACAACAAAGAATAAGGATACTTAGATTTTGCTTGGAGATTATGGATTAAATCGCAGCCATAAAACCGTTTCTATTGAGAACCAATCGGTTGATTTCTTGACCCGATTTCTTCATGTATCATTGAACTTTCTTGTACCTTCTTTTGTCTTCATATTTAGGCTTTAATAAATAGTAGATGTTTGCAGGAAAATTTGTAAGATAATTAAGAAATAAATTTTTATTAATCTCCCTAATTGACTTAGGAAAAGAATGAATACAATCTCTCAAAGTAACTTCTCTCTAACTGAGTTAGAAAAAGAAATTAAAATTTTATTATCGGTTTTCTGATTTATAAAATAGAGAAAGATCAACGAAGATCCTTCCATTTGTTTAATACTGGGTTCTTCTTGGTGACGATGGAAGTTTGATTCTTGTATCTCGTTGATGATCCTAACACTTGGCTTCGTGGAACTTTGTCTTCACTTCTTGACTTAACGTCTTGGACAAACTTGCAAAGCAAGTTTAGAACTCTGAACGAGTTTAGAACTCTGCAAGAGAGTTAATTTCAGAAATGAATTTCAATCCTTTTTAACCAAAATAAGCTAAATAGCTTTACACTCTAATAGCCGATCTCAAAGGTATTCAACCAAAGATGGTTCAAAAAGCCCCGCCAAATGATCTAAAAGCTCCAACCAAAAGCTGACCCTTTTTCAGCTGTAAAACCAACTACTTATATGGTTTAAAGGGTGTAACTGACCCATTAATTTGCTCCATAATGGGGGCTTAATTGTCCTATTAAGTAGGTAACCGTTCAAGTAATTTGAAATGATCAAACGTGACGTCCGTGTTCTAACTTTAATACACGAGGGTGAACCTTCGCGTTTGGCTTTTGAAATGCAGGAGTGAGCCCTGCATTTGGAGTTTGGAACGTGAGGGTGGACCCTCACGTTTGGAAATAGGAATGCGAGGGTGAGCTCCGGATTTGGAGTTTGGAACGCGGGAGTGGATCCTCGTGTTTTGTTTAATCGTTTGGTAGTCCATGAATATCAACATCCCCGTCACAAGCAAAGATCCCATGCAAGCAGTAGGAGATAAACGTCCGTTGCGCTTGTTTAAGAAGAGTTGTAATTTTTGTTATTTTATTATGTGGGGGAGATCTTATAAAAAGATCAACTTTTAAACTCTTTGTAACGTTTGAAGTTGTAATGAGTTGCACAATGAAAAAGTCAACTTTCACACCAAACAAGCTGGTGACCACAGTGAGAGCCAACAGCCTTGCTGCCAAGGCTGTCGTGCCGCAACCGACGATCAAGATCCCGATGAATGAAGAGGTTGAATATGAATTTGACCAGCAGAAATTTGAAGAGTATATCTCTTCCTCCTTCTCCAGATCCGCCTCTCCTCGCAAGCGCAGGAAGCGGGAAAGCTCACTGGACTTCAGGCTCGAAGATCCAAGATCCCCTTACCATCGCTGCACTTACACCTCGCGACGCCCCTCCAATGTTCAACGAGGTCGAAGTTGTAGACCTAGGCCTCCTCTCCATCAAAGATTTAGCTGTTGAAGACGCGTTGATTCTATCGAAGAGTGCACACCAAAGGCAACGCTAACACCTTGCGCGTCAACTTGCTAAGGCTTTGGAACCAATGGATGAGATCCGCTATGATATGGATTTGAAATCCAGGAAGCGCCAAGAACCACGACGGCGATCGAGCAACCCCTCCTCCAAAGCAGAAAAGAATGAACGAGTTCGCGTCAAAAGGACCCGCTCTACCCTTGAGGAGTGAATCCAGAAGCGCTGCGCATTGCTTGCGCATGCCCGAGTCCTTGTGCGAAAAGCACAAGAAATACAGAAGGAAGAGGCGATTAAAAAATCGCCTAAGTATAAACGGGTTTGGATGCCAAAGGTCAAATCAGCACATAAGGCAAAAGTAGACGAAGTTACCATTCAACCTTTGTCAACTTCGGATCCCGCTCCCCTTGTATCCGTACCTTCGGCGAAGCCATATGGTAGTGTGGATCTCCTTAAATTCAGAATCTCCGAAAGACCACCTTGGTCCTCTCCTTAAAGATCGAGGTAAAGCACCTGTTAAGGAGCGATTGGGACTGTTGAAAGGCTCCCGAACAACCATTCAGGCTAGGGGTCGTACTAATCCTCCTAATAATGATAACAAAAGGAAAGCCCTTATGACCGACCACATCGGATTGCGAGTCGAAGTTCAAGAGCCGGTTAGAGTTTTACGCTCACGAAGGCGTGACTCTGAACGTGTGACTCTTGAGGACGCTAATGAAGCGTCGTATCCCCAGAGGGAAACATGTTCGCCTAATGACAATGTTATACCTGGGAAGTCATGCAAACACACGATAGGTTGCTCTGATCATCAGACCAATGAGTTATACTATCAGGCTGGGGGTACGAATAAGTCTCAGAAGAGAAATACCCGAGAAACAGACTCTCACTGCCTGTGTGCTAAGATTATCAGGGCAATATTGTCAGAATGTTCCTGTCCCAGGACGGTTCCGGAGAGAGTTTCAGTGTTTGAGAGGATCTCCATCGGAACATCCAAGTCTAAGCCAAGGCGTTTCCGTAGAAAGAAAACTACCGCTCAAGACGATGAATTTCTAGAAGTGTCTGTCAACATGACCGGTAAAGGGAAGTCAACACGACGCTTTAGTCCAGATCAGTTTTCAGCAGTATCCCAGCGTATGACCCTATTACGATCGGGAACCATTAGACAAAGGGATTACCAAAGAATGCAAAAGGGACTACCCTTAGATGACGAAGAGTCAGATGCTTGCTCTGCAATGGCTTCCGATAATATCCAGCACATGGTAATCCTATGAGTCATTTATGATCAATGCCGAGCAAATGACTAAAATTTTTGAGGACGATCTAACCAAGCAGAAAGAGAATTTCAAATTTAAAATGGAAATGACTATGCAGGAGATGAGAAAAATACATGGCCAACAAATTACGGCGCTGACAAAACAACAGGGAGAGTCCAGCCGTCATAATAATCCCAATCAAGTTAATAGCGATCGGGAAGCGGACGAGAATACCAATATGGATACCCCTCCCGTTGACAACAATGCTGGGGGTGGTCCCTCAAATGATAACAATATGAAGGAGGACTACATCGCTTCTCCCCAGGATCTCTCAAAGAAAGATACGAGCGAGGATAAGAAGATGAGGGACTTAGAGAGCAAAATCAATGTGTTGATGAGTGCTCAAGAAGTAATGAAGTCTAGAATACCGTGTCCATACCCGAGAGAGTGGGAATCAATCCCGTACCCGGCAAAGTTTAATTTGATCAACTTCACGCTATTCGACCAAAAGACTTCCCCCACTTAACATTTAATATACTTCAAGTCTCATTTGGGAATAATCTCTGACAATGAGCCTTTGATGGTACGGTCATTCGTCGGCACTCTTCGCGGAGCAGCCTTCGATTGGTATCACAATCTTAAGTCGGGGAGTATCAGCAGTTGGGATGACATGGAAGATATATTTCTTACAAATTTCTTCGACGGTGATACCGAGGTTTCAATCGGAACATTATTCGATGAGAAACAAAAGGACGGAGAGTTAGTCGAGAACTTCGTCAAATGATTCCGGAACAAAGTAATGAATTACCGAAATCTAGTCAACAAAGATTTCATCCTTGAAACTTGTCACAACAATCTTTCCTTGGATATCCTCGAAGCCATGGGAATGATGCCATCCAAGACTTGGAAGGACTTAAAGGTGTACGAAGAATGAGCCGAACGCTTCCTCAAGAGGAAGAAGGCCGAAAGAGGTCAAACAACGACAAATACTCTATAGCAGAATTTTGTCCCCCGGGGTAAAAGAAAAGCATAGTCAAACACAGTAGATGCGAACCAGACATTCGAACTGCAACCACAATTGCAACAACAACCGCAACAATAACAGCAGAAGGCGTCTGAGCAGTCATAGTGGCAACAACGACCTCAAAAACAAAAGACCTCGGAGCCAAAATTCCCAAATGTTTATTCTTTTAAAGAAGACGAAGTCCCCGGTATTTTCAAATACCTCATAGAGAACAACAAGATCAAGTTGCCTCTAATTCAGGATCAAGAAGACGCTAAAAGGGTTAATGACCCGAAGTACTGCGTGTTTCATAGAGCGGTTCACCATCCTACCAAGTTATGTTACGCCCTCAAAGACAAAATCCAAGCTTTGATCGTTGTTGGGGTCATTACTATGAAACCATCTGAAGAGAAGAAGGTGGGTGCGAACACAGTGTCAATCAGCTTCGGATCTGTTCCTTTGAATTGGTTTCAGCTCGAACCCATAATGAACGTAACAGTGACGACCGTCAACGATGATCCTCACAAACAACGCCAGAAAGGGCTTGTGTCACACACAGCCCCAAATGGTGAGATTCTCTAGGTCCATCCTGATCTGATTGAAGATGAATAGTAGGTCGGATCATCATCCAAGAAAAAAATCAAAAGGCAAAGGAAAGTCCTGTTGTGGAGCCTCAGCCATTTCGGAAGGAAATGATGAAAGAATTCCTACTTTCCCACTCTCCGGAGATGAGCAAGAAGTCTTTATAACCAGGAGTGGAAACGAATACCACTTCAAATATCCAAGTGCCTCTAATCAGTTAGCCGAGTAGGGGGTGACTAAAACCGTTTATTCTAAAACTTTAGCTGAAATAGGAGTGGCCACAGCTACCCCCGTACCTGCTAAGAAGACTCAACAAAAGCAAAAGGAGAAAAAGCCCTTATACTAAGAGATTTAGAACCCTAAATAGTCTCGATTCAATCAAACTATTGGAAGAGATAAATCGAGGAGCTCGAATACTCCACATCGCTTCGATATTATGGCACAATTAGCTAATATACCGGCTAGATTAACCTTATATGAGTTGCTGCATCTTTCAAAAGACACAAGGGAAGCGCTACAAGAAGCCTTAGCCAATTCTGATGTTTTCCTGACTCAGATCAAGCCATCCCCTAAAGAGCCAGAGCCGCCAGTCCAACACTATAACCTCACGGAAAACCACTTTTTCCTTGCATTACTTTCACCAAGGAGGACATGCAGACAAAGAATTAAAACATGACCGACCCCTGTATTTCACCGGGCACATTGGCTCCAGTGTTGTTAACCGGATCCAAGTCAATCCGGGTTCCGCTGTTAGCATCATGCCACTCCGATTGATGTACAATCTTAGATATCGACCAGTAAGCTAGCCTCCACTAGCACTACGATCTACGGATTCAACACCAGTGGGTCCAGACCATTGGGTAAAATCCGAGTAAAGTGCTAGATTGGAGATTTGAAGTCAGAAGTTACATGTTATGTGATCAACACAGAGACTTCTTATAACTTACTATTGGGTCGACCGTGGATCCACAGTAACATTATAGTCCCTTCTACCCTCCATCAGTGTCTTAAATATGTAGACACTGATAATGAGGTCAAGACGGTGGTCACGGGTAAGCAACCGTTTAAAGGATTGGAAAATTATTTTACTGACTCTCTTCTCTACGATGCTGAATCCGATACTGAACCATTGGCCTAAGGTACGGATAGCAGAGAAGAAACTGATACCGAAGTTGGGTTTGATTACGATGGTGGTTTTGTACTTAATGACATTGTATCTATTGTAATTGATCTTGACGATGGAGAGTCATCAGACAATAGTTGTAATTGGCAACTTGCCGAAGAAGTAGCAATAAACGATGATTTAGAGTACTCGTTGTGTCTTGATAACATCATGAAGGGGTTATACGATGACACTGACTTGTATATGCCACTTCAATCGTCTTGCATGATGAAGAAATATGTTTAGGATTCATTTGGAATGACACGTATCATTCCTGCAAAGGTAGGGGGTGAAAATGAAGTCATCTACGGTAAAGGGAAGGAGTTTTCGGTACCAGACCACTTCTTGAGAGAAGATGACGATGATGATAAACCTGCTCCTCATTTATTCAGATATGGCTCAAAAACATGTAATCTCATGGAAAAATACGGATACGACCTTACACTCGGTGAAGGTCTTTGTTTTGGTCGAGGTCCACGAGTTCTGCCTCGTATGACCTATGTACCAAAAGAAAAACTCGATAATTATTATAGCTACAAAAAAGGTTTAGACTATGTCTCCTCGTCCGATGACGAGTGCTACTGGTAAGTCATCGATCAAATAGTTAATAAGGGTAAAGATGGATATTCTTCTGATTCTTCAGCCTGGGACTCCAACGCTAGTCTTGGAGAAATGTTCAAAAGACTAATGTCAAACATGACTACGATCGACCCCATCACAATTGAGGAAGACGATCAAATACCAACTTGGGAAGACCCTTGGGTTCATCACTTGAATATACAGTACGGTGATAGGTTTGAACAAAGGGAACCCCCTACCGAGGATCAAGTAATCCAGGTGAATATGGGTGATGAGGATAACCCGAAACCAATATTCATTAGTAACAACCTCCCGCCAAATGAGAAAGAAGAGTTAATTGCCCTCATTAGGGAATGCATAGATGTTTTTGCTTGGAACTATGAGGATATGCCAAGACTCGATCCAAATATGGCAATGCACCATCTCAACATTAAGCCAGATGTCAAACCTGTCAAGCAACAACAAAGACGGTTTCGTTCGCAAATTATGGAGGTGATCGAGTCCGAGGTTAAAAAACTTATTGACTCAGGATTTATCAGGGAGGAGCAACATCCTGAATGGTTGGCCAACATTATCTCGGTCCTTAAGAAGAACGGGAAAATTAGAATTTGTTTCGACTTTAGAGATCTTAACACCACCTGCACGAAAGACGATTTTCCTCTTCCCATCATGGATGTTATCATCGATAATACATGTGGGTTCGAGAGAATGTCCTTCATGGACGGATTTTCTGGTTATAATCAAATAAAGATGCATCCAAATGACAAAAAGCATACTGCGTTCAGAACACCCCTTTTTTCTGATACACGGTTATGTCTTTTGGCCTAAAGAATGCAGGTGCCACATACCAGAGAGCCATGTCGAAGATTTCCCATGAGCATCTCCGGAAGACTGTTGAATGCTATGTGGACGATCTAGTCGTGAAAAGCCATGACAAGAATGATCATATCAAAGACTTGAAGATGATGTTTGACTTAATGCATACTCATCAATTGAAGATGAATCCTACTAAATCTTTTCTTGGAATATTCAGCGGCAAATTTCTTAGATTCGTTGTCACCACCAAGGGAATCCACATTGACCCCGATAAGGTGAAGGCAATTAATGAATTACACCCTCCGAGAAACCTTAAAGAACTCAGAGGGTTACAAGGGCGGTTGGCGTATATCCGTCGGTTCATTTCAAACATTTCAGGAAAGTGTCAGCCATTCTCCAGACTCACAAAGAAAGGCGTATCATTCATATGGGACGACGCTTGTCAAAAAGCGTTTGAGAATATTAAAGAATATCTCTCGAAACCTCTAGTGCTCATTGCACTGAAGTCGGGCAAACCGTTCTTGATTTATGTCAAAATGACGAGCCACTCGTTAAGTGCATTACTTGCACAAGACGATAACAACGGTCACGAACAGGCTGCATATTACCTAAGCCGGACCCTTATGGGCACCGAATCCCGGTACCCAATGATTAAAAGAGAGTGTCTCACCTTGGTGTTCGCTATTCAAAAGATGCGACACTATTTGGTCGGACAGACTATTTACGTTATTTCCAATGTTAACCCAGTCAGAGTATTCATGATGCAACCGGCTTTCATGAATTGACAGTTAGCGAAATGGGCCCTGCTGCTATCCCACTATGATCTGCACTTTAAACAACAGAAGTAGGTCAAATGACAGGCTATTTGCGATCTTCTAGTGGCTAACCCAACTACGGATACCGCTGAGATGTACGACGATCTGCCAGATGAGACCCAAAAAGTCAACGTAACTTCCCATCAACAAGTATGGTGTTTATACTTCGATGGGGCTTCTCATGCAGCTAACATAGTAAGTCCTCCCGGATGTTCTAAGATCTCCTATGGAGTTGGAGTTGTTTTAGTTTTCCCGGGAAAACATGTGATGCCTCGAGCCTACTCTCTAACCGAGCTATGCTCGAATAATGTAGCTGAATATAACGCGCTACTCATTAGACTCAGTTTTGCTAAAGAGCTGAGGGTTGAGTATCTCGTAGCTTTCAGCGATTCCCAACTCATAGTTAAACAAGTTCAGGGAGTATATGAGGTCAGAAATCAGGATTTGATACTATACCATAAGGTGGCCGTTGAGATGGCAGAATCGTTCAAAGGATTTTTCATCGAGTACATTTCACGTTTACAGAACGCATACGCAGATGCGCTGGCAGCAGTAGCAGTGTCCCTAGCGTAGCCTCCTGAAATGGAACAGTTTGTTACGGGAAGAACTCACCGACTCTTCATGCCAATCTATGATATAGACAACAGAGAGGATGATATTAAAGAAGTGCATTCAACCCAAGTTGAGTTCGAACCCCGAGACTAGCATTTCCCTATCATAGACTATTTCCTACACGAGATTTTACCAGAAGACGCGAAGTAAAGAGACTTAATCTGATGGAGAGCACCGAGGTTCTACTATAACACAGAGAGTCGAACACTATATCGTCGGGGGTATGATGGTTTACTACTATGCTGCCTATCGACTAAAGAAGCGGAAGAAGTCCTTAAAGAGACGCATGAAGGAGTTTGTGGTGCATACCAACCTGGCCCTAAACTTTATGATCGCATCAGAAGGATGAGATATTTCTGGCCCACCATGATCAACGATGCAGTCGCGTACGCTCGAAAGTATCATGCGTGTCAAGTACACACGAATTATATGCACCAACCCCCGGAGCATCTATACCCTTCGGCTACATCATGGCCCTTCGAGACTTAGGGAATGGACGTTGTTAGTCCTATTTTTCCCCCGTCGACCAAAGGCGACCGGTTCATCCTGGGGATTACTGATTACTTCTCCAAATAGGCTGAAGCGATTCCGCTCAAAGAAGTGAAGAAGAACAACGTCGTTGCATTCATTAAGCACCATATTATCTATCGATATGGCGTCCCAAGGAGAACCATACATGACAACGGTCCTCAGTTTGTTAGTAATGTCTTCATCAAATTTTACGAGAAGTTCAAAATTCAAGACGTCTCGTCGACAGCTTACAATCCCATAATAAACGGATTGGCTGAAGCCTTTAACAAGACTATCATAAAACTTTTGTCAAAACTCGTGAAGAATAATAAACGAGATTGGGACGATAAACTCGGCAAAGCTCTATGGACCTATCACACCACAGTTCACATGCCTACTGGAGCAACCCCGTATTCTCTGGTGTACGAGTGCGAAACGATTCTTCCATTGGAAATCCAAATTCGATCTCTTTGGATCGCTCTTGCTGCGGAGATGACAACCGAAGAACAACATCAGAAACATCTCGAAGAACTCGAGATGCTCAATGAAAAGCGCTTGGAAGCCCAATAGCACATTGAATTCTACCAAGCCAGAATTTCCAGAGCTTTTGATAACAAGGTTCGACAATGGATTTTTAAAGAAGGAGACTTGGTTTTAGCCGTCCAACGGCCAATGATCCTTAATTCTAAGAAGAAGGACAAGTTCAAACCTAAATTGGAAGGACCATTTGTGGTAGAGATAGTCTATTCAAATGGCGCATATCGCCTTATTACCAAAGAAGGCGCCCGGCTTATGAGGCCGATAAACGAGAAGTTCTTAAAAAAGTATTACCCTTAGTACATTCAAGATAACCCATGTATCAGGAAGTTACCTGAAGAATACTACGTCTGGTGTTCTTAGAGATAACCCGGTTACTACAAAAGTGATAAATAAGAAATCCCCACTTGAATTCTGAATGTCCTCAAGGTTGAAGCTTATCTCATTGCCAAGATCCAATTCACCAACTCTCATGAATAGTTTTGCTGAGACAAGATTCGACCATTTTGATAGATCAATCTTTCCTCACAAAATCTCCTACTGATCAAATCAATTAACGATGGGTCCACCAAAATTCCTATCAGTTAAATCTGTTCAAACTCTCGCCGTGTTTGTACACTTAACACTCACGTTGTTAAAATACTAACACGACACTCAAAAATTCTATCTACTAATTTTTGGCAATTTTCAAACTTGGCGTGTTAAGTCACTTAACATCGAAATCCTCCATCGAGTGGCTAGTACAAATCAACATTTTTACTGCTATCGGTATTCCACTCCCACTGCTTCATTGGTCAAACCTATAAAAGTTAGGGCCAAAGCCAGAATCCCCTCTCAATTCCTTCTATGAATAAGAGGTCCACTTTTAATTGAGCAATCAAACTTATAAAAGTTAGAATTACCTCTAACCTCACTTGGTCAAACCTGCAGATAGTTAGGACCAAGATCGGAATGCCCTTTTTGATAGACGAAAGACTTCCACCTTTTTCTATTCAGCCAAACCTATAAAAGTTAGGGCCGAAATTGGAATTTTACCTCAATAAATGAGGAATTCTTTTCTTGGATTAAGCAACCAATCCTATAAAAGTTAGGGTTGCTTGAATCTTTCCGATTCTCAGAGTGGAGATCTCACTCCTAGTTTCACCTTTCCGGATTCTTAGGGTGGAGATCCCACTTCGAGTCTCCTTTGCAACTGGAGATAGAATATAAAATTCTTCCTCTTCAGTTTTGAAAGATAAAATATAAAATTCTTCCTCTCCTATTTTGGGTTCGTCTTCACCTTAAACAAGACCTGGGGACATAATATAAAATTCTTCCTCTCTAGCATCAGGTTCGTCTTTATCCTAAGTAAAGACACAATTCTTGACTTCAAATCCGTGCACTTCATACACAGGGGATTTTATCTCGATCCCTAATTAGAGATAAGTCTACATCTAACACACGTTGCCGGTTTAGTCTTTTACCGAATGAAGAAGACACCAGAATACAAGTCTGGGTAATTTTATCCCGAAGCCTAAGTAGGTATAAGTTAGCGCTTAACATGTGTTGCCGAGTAGCGTGTTCTCGTATAAATGGCAAAGTCTACGTATTCAATATCGTAGCACTAAGAAAATTAACTCTCTTAGTATAACGTTACATATAGAACAGACTTAAATAATCTGCATGCAAGCTCGATTCAAACGGTAACCAGTAAATGCACGTCAAATCCGTTGATGGCTAAGGATTTACCAAAAATCTAAAATCTACGTCTAACACACGTTACCGGTTTAGTCTTTCACAGAGTGAAAAGATACCAGAATACAAATCTAAGGACTTTTATCCTGAATCCTAAGTAAGGATGAGTCAATGCCTAACACGCATTGCCGGCTAGTCTATTCCCGTGACAAAGACAAAGTTTATGTATTCAAAATCATAGCACCAAGTCTAAGAAAATTAACTCTCTTAGCAAAACATCACATGTAAAACGAGTTTTAATAATTCACATGCTAGCCCGATTCAAACGGTAATCAGTAAAGGCAAGCCAAATCCGTTAATGGCTGAGAGTTTGCCAAAAATCCTATAAGTATTATGTTTATTTGTCCTAAATTCGGATAAAAAAACCATGACAAAAAAAAGAAACAAGCTAAATAAAATACTTGGCTTTCGTTAATAAATCAAGTCAAAATATACAATGGTGGAGTCGATTAGTCTAAACGCAATCGGTGACTGAGAATATGAAGTTCCAACTTAGAAAGTTCATCTGCATAGCCCTGCTCGGGCTCGGCCTGCAGATCAGCCCGGATGAAATCTTCAGAAGTGTTCAGTATCTTCGCAGCTTCACCTTTTAACCTGACCAGTCTCTCCTGTGCAGGCCCTAACTTCTCAAGCGTCTGTCTACAGGAGTTCTCTATGTCGGCTAGCTCACCTGCGACGATGACGCCAGACTCCTCAGCGTACCTCAAGGCTTTCTGGAGTTTGGCTATCTCCTCACGGTTGGAATCTAATGAATTAAGTAACTCAGCCCTATCTTTGTCCTTCCTCGCGAGATTGGCCATCATCTGCATAACGGAACCCTCTTGAGACTGAAGCTCACTCCCAATAGATGCTCTGATGTTGTGCCATTGCCTCAGCTTGGACTCCAATTGAGAAGACACGAAGGAAGAAGCACCTCTGGCCTTCAACTCCTCCAACCCTTGGAATTCTCGCTCCAAAATGACAAAGTCGGTAGTGAGAGAATTAGCAAGCTCAGGATATCCCTCCTCTCTAATCATCGTCATGTGTTGGGCAAGGGAACGCCTGAACTGATCAAAATAGTATCTCTGATGAAGGATTTTCTTGATCATTCCATGAAAGAAGGTGAAAAAATAACCAAGATCCCCACGGAATATGTCTTTGCTCGGGTCAGTGTCGGGTAACAGGGCCATGACATGCTCGTATGCAGACAATGGAAACCCTACAAGTAATTATGCAGAGGGGTAAGAGACTCTAGAATATAGTGGGGAAATTCAGAGCGAATTATAAGCTTACCAACGCCAACAGAGGTCCCTTTAGTTTGATGTTCTGTACTAGGCTCCACTAATATAATCTCAACAGGCTCGAGAATAGTAGCAGACGCAACTGTCGACAGTATATCGACTCCTCTAGGTGATTCTGCAATGCCCGTCAGGTTTGGGGGAACAACAGCCTGAAGATGAGAATTGAATGGCTGACCCATAGCCATGCTTCCCTCCAATGGGGAAGAGGTAGAACCCTCAAGCAAACTAGGGATGCCAGAAATCGTAGCCGTATCAGTCCTAGTGGCTGGTCCTACGATTACAATTCTCTATCAGTCAAATAGAGATTTCAATAAATGAAGAGAATGACAATGTAAGGGATTATATGCATACTTGCAGATGAACCACCCTCAGGTAAACTAGGAATGCCAGAAATCATAGCCGTGTCAGTCCTAACGGCTGATCCTACGATTAGAATTCCTTATTAGTCAAATAGAAATTTCGACAAATGAAGATAATGATAATGTCAGGGATTAGATGCATAACTGCAGATGAACCACCCTCAACGGATGGTCCTGTAGCCTCTCTGGTAGCCTGCTCTGCCAATATCTCAACGAGCAACCTAGAATCGGATCCTGAGAAGCTCGGTGCTGAGACGTACATGTGTTCACTAAATCCCCCAAGATCCACACCATGAAAAGTCTCATCCTCGATCGGCCTCTCCAGCGCGGCATCTACACGAGAGTTTAAGTGTTGGATAAAAAAAAAGAAAGAAGCTAAAGTTCATAATATGGAAGTTCAGATTCACCTGTGGTAGTGGTAGGAGGCTCTTCTACCCCGATATTCGTGCCCACGTTCTTCAATTTGTTTAAAAGAGAATGAAGCGCGGAAATGATTAAAGGGGGAACGAATTCTGAATTGCCTAACTCCTTTAACTGCCACTCAAATGGTGTATTACTGATGTTAGATATACTTGGGCGTAGAATCCTCGGCTCAACGTTGTCATCCTGGCCAGCATCTCTGTTTTCCCCAACATACGTAGGCTCATCACTGATAGCATCGCACATTTGCTACACAAAGCTTGAGCTATCCAAATGGCCAGGATCGGAGAACACAGAGTCGTACGGAAGTTTGCCTCCTCCATGACTTCCTGAAACACGGAGCATGACCAGGTTCAGGGAATCCAGAAGAGCACTATTTAAAAGTTATGTAAATAGTGGAGCATTACCTTCTTCCCCACCAGTAGTTATGTTACCACATAACTCTGCTTCGCGGGCGCGCAGATCGACATACGACTTACGAACGGTCTTCTTCCGTTTTAGAGGACAAGCCTCCACAAGACCAACAGGTCGCTCATGCGTAGATTTAGCACGCATCCCGACCTGTGCAGAAGCCTCGGTGCTGGATCGTGATCTCGCGTAATAGAAAATAAGGGGCTTATGCTCATAAACCATCCTACCTAGAGTGACAAGAGTCATCTTGTTAGGATAAGTAAATAGAATCTTTCATTCCGGCTTTTGAGGAGCTGGTTTAGATTTAGAAAAGGTCGAGCGTTGAGACCAATGAGAAAACGTCAGATCCATTAATTCTGAAAAGAAAGAGTCTGACAGACCCGTCTCAGATTCTTCCTCATCAACTCCAAAGTCGGTGTCCATGTCCCTCAATTATTCTTCAGAAGTCTCATCCTCATCATCAATAGGAAGAAGCTCCTCATCATCCCCATCCTATCTTTGCGTGAACAGGAGGGTTTGACAGGTTTCTTCCCCCGCTTCTTCGAAAGCTCATCCTTACGAGCAGCTTTAATAGTAGTCTGAACTAAGTGCTCGGCCTCCAACTCCGAGAGGCCCTTCACATCTAGAAGCTCGTTGGCAGAAAGGAGCCATTTGCAACTGAGAAAGGTAAGCAATGGTTTGCGTTTGGATGAAGGAAGAGTGAAATAGGCGCCAGTATAACCCATCATAGTCCAAAGCCATGCTCGGATGCCGTCAATAAGGCCTTCTTCAGTCCTCAAGCCTCGGTTTGGGTTCCCAACATATAGTTGATCATAACTAAACTGACGAGCGAAACGACAAGGAAGATAGGGCTCTATGTGTTAACGACCCTTAACCCGAAGGACGAGGTACCCAATGCAGATGTTCACTAACCAACGGAAGCAACCAATATCAAGGGAAGTCCGACCAGCCCCTGGCTTCTCTTCATCAATCAATACGTCGTCATAACAGCCCGAGAAATGAGGAAAACATTTGAAGAATTCCCAGCACTTACGAACTTGGAGCTCTCGATGTACCTCAATGAAGATCTTCGCAAACCATTTGCTCCCCTCTAACAACTGTAGAAAAGGGACAGAGGCATCGGCAATACTAGGTGTAGGCATCAAAAAGTGCCGATAGGTCCCCGCACACAGCTCAGTGTCAACGAGCGACGATTGAACGTCACTACCCGGCTCACAAGAATTCCAACGACGTCGGTAAACGCCTGAAGTGAACCGACGGACTACGTGAGCCGACAGAATGTCAGAATCACGGGGATACAGATTGACCGAAAACCCCGCGACCACCGCAATTGGGCCAACGCCCGCCATGCCCCGATCACCCCACTGATAATCCAATCATCGGGGCCTACAGAGCTCGCCGTCACGATTCCAACGCATCCGAAATCACTCAAAACCGAGTTCGGACGAAAAGTCAACGGCAAGTCAACGGCGGGACAACGGTGGCGTAAAAAACA
>BQKN01044291.1:817-15389 GCA_022839385.1 Asparagus kiusianus
TTATCTGATGGCCTGGTTCGTCCTCCACCACTCGGATATGATGTCGGTGCCAAACGCCACAGATCACTCCGTTCCCCTGCTACAGTTGCTTGAGAATGGCAGGTGGGAGGGTCGAGGATTTTCTGATGTCAGACAGCAGCTGCAGGTCCACAAGTGTTGGGCATTCTCCACTTGTTTTCCGCAGTTCTCCGGCCGGTACGGCGAGTGCTTGATAGATGATGAGAGGCCGAGAGAGTATCGGACTCACTTAGACATTGGCTGCTTCAATTGGCTGGTGAACATCAGGCCTGGCTATCTGACTTTTCGGGTGAGGGATCAGTGCTTCATAGAGCCATATCTACCCTGCCGATTCGATCGTCAGTTTGGCTATGATCAGCTCTACATCGGAAATCCTCGTCAGCAGCTTCGGACCCATAGTGGTTTGGTAGATGGTCTCCGTGCATGGTTGTGGACCGTGACTGGCTGTACTGGTGCTAAGTTCAGTCTCCCGAGTATTGATCGGCAGTTGAACCTTACTTTTTTGAGCTGCAAGTGGTTACTAGCAGCCAACAAGACTGTCCCCGTGAAGCCGATTGCAGAGATAGAGGCTGAGGAGGCTTCTCAGCTTGATTCCCTTAGGATTCGGGAGAACGCTCGGGCACAGAGGACGCGGAACAAGACTCGCCGGATCGATGAAGAAGGCCAGAGGACATTCCATTCCACAGACGAGGCTTCAGGCGGGGATCCCGAAGATTATGATGACTTTTCCGAGCGAGGTTTGCAATTCATCTTTTACCTCTATCTTCCAGAAGTATTGAAACTGACTATGGTTTGACGTTTCAGGGACCACAGTTGATCAGGATGAAGAGTTCCGTCCTCCTCCCCAGGCGAGACCTTCGATCCCTATTGCTAGGCGGAAGAGATTAGCCCGTAAGCCGCGTGCAGCTTCCCGAGCTTCTGATATGGACCTGGCTGGCGATGATCCTGCCAGTGACGGAGGTAATATCCATCCTGTGAACCATTCTCTTGGTTATTCGGATCATTGACTCATGCTCTTCTATCTCTATATAGGAGTGCGTGGAGAGAATGAGATGAGTCCCGATCCCATTCCCGTATCTTCCGATGAGTCTGACCCACTACCTCATGTAGAGAGGCCTACGGGGGTTGCTGACATTAGAGAGGAGATCAATGTAGGACCTGATTCCGTGAATCCAGGTACATCTAACACTGACACCGTATTTCTTTAGATAATACACGAATGAATTTGTGTATTCTCTAACTGTCCTCTACTTCTTGCTTCTTCAGATAATTTGCAGGAGGCGAATCCTGGAAATGAAGAGGCTGATGCACCTGTGAGAGATAACTCATTTCCATTAGTTGTAGTCTCTTCATTCTTCTTTGGCACTGATATTCTTTTATGTCAGATTTCTCCATCGATGACTTTGACGAGGGAAGCTTGTTTGCGGACACTCCTATGATGCGCTACATATATAGCTCTCCTCAGATCGATGACCAGTTACCTGGGGATATGTTTTCTGAGCCCGCCTTCGCTGAAAATCCCGAGGATGGTTCCTTTGAAGGTATGTGCTTCTTTCTGAGTTAATTATAGGACTAGCCAATCTTGACTAATGCAACTATAATGTAACGCCTCTACGAATTCTGCTTTGAATCTGGCAGGAGCTTTTGTTGAGAAAGACCCTGTTGAGCCGGCTGTGAGACCAACTACACCAGTTGATGCACCTACAGCCGTTATACCTCCACTACCCCCAGCGGCTCAAGGGGAAGAAGGTATAAGTTAACTCATTGAAGAGTGTTATTCCTTTTTCTTATTAAGACTTTTGACGGACTTCTCCCTTTTTTGTGTAGGGCGTTCTTCTCGTCTTCATGTCTTAGTGAAGGAGTTGTTATCTGACGACGATCCTGACAAGGTCGTCATCTGCATAGAAGTTCGTTCCTTCTTCTCCTTTGTGAATGCTATGATCGGCAAGCTCTTCCACAGCGGACTTTCCCTTCACCAGTTTAAACCTCTCCTTAATTCCAGAATCAACTTGATAAGGGAAGCAGGATATCCAGACTTGGCGAAGGCCATAGTTGACGATCTTGACTGTTTAGAGCATGAGCTCCAGATGTTTCGTGAGCTTCGAGATACAGGTGTCTCTTCATTTATCGCTGCTGAGCTGGAGACCCGTTTACAGTCACTGCGCGAGACTTAGGTTCTTGCTAGTCTTGAGGTTCAGGTGCGGCGAGATCGAGTAGCTCGAGTTGAGACCGGCCTTGCTACCAGATTATCTTCCCTTGCCGATCTTGACTCTTCCATCGTCTCTTGTGAGACCCAGATAGACCAGCTCAGAAGAGAACTCCGCGAGAAAGAGGAGACCTTGGGTATTCTCCAGATGACGAGAGGACAGGATCAGCAGACCTGCACTGCTTTATCTGACGAGCTGACATCCTTAAAGCAGGAGCTGGTCGAGGCAGAGGAGACTGCTGCGAAGACCTCTGCCGCTACCGAGGAGTCCATTAGAGATGAGCTTAGTCAAGCTTATGATGATAAGCTGTCTAAGTTCAGTCAGCAGATTTTTAACCACGGGCTTGATGTGTAATTTTGTTTGCTGAGTGTTTTGACTCTTGACTCTTTTAGTGAATTTCCTTTTTATCTTTATTATGATTCGTCATTCCGTTTGAAATGATTGACCACAATACTCATAGGATTTTTGGCAAACCCTCAGCCATCAACGGGTTTGATGAGCCTTTACCGACTACCGTTTGAGTCGGGCTAGCATGCGAATTGTTTAAATCCGCTCGCATGTAACGTTGCGCTCAGAGATTGAATTCTCTGAGACTTTGTGCTATGATGTCGAATACATAGACTTCGCCATTGTTACGGGAATAGGCTACCCGGCGACACGTGTGAGGTGTTGGCTTTAGGATTTTTGGCCAACCCCCAGCCTCTAACGGATTTGAGTAGCCTTTACCGACTACCGTTTGAGTCGGGCTAGCGTGCGGATTGTCTAAATCCGTTCCACACGTGACGTTAAGCTAAAAAAGAGTTAACTCTTTTAATGCTACGATATTGAATACGTAGACTTCGTCTTTCGCCTGTGAAAAGACTAAACAGCAACGTGTATGAGACGTTGACTTAGGATTTTTGGCAAATCCTCAGCCTTCAACGGATTTGATGTGCTCTTACCGACTACCGTTTGAGTCGGGCTTACATGCGGATTATCTTAATCCGTTCCGTATGTGACGTTGCGCTAAAGGAATAAACTCCCTTAGACTTTGTGCTACAACTTTGAATATGTAGACTTTGCCATTGTTATGGGAATAGGCTACCCAACAACGTGTATTAGACGTTGGCTTATCCCTACTTAGGTTTCGGAATAACATACCCCAGAGTCAGACTCCGGTGTCTTTTTCAATCGGAAAAAGACTTAACCGGCGACGCGTGTTAGGCGTCGACATATCCTTTCTTAGGATTCAGGATAAAATTCCCCATGCGTGTGAGGCATGGATTTCGGTGTTATTAATAACGACCTGTCACAATGTTGAATATGCGGACGAGTATTCTTTTTAACGGTTAAGAACTAACCGGCGACGCGTGTTAGGCGTCGACTTATCCTTACTCAGGTTTCAGGATAAAATACCCCAGAATCGAACTCTGGTGTCTTTTTCAATCGGAAAAAGACTAAACCGGCAGCGCGTGTTAGGCGCAGACTTATCCCTGCTTAGGTTTCGGGATAAAATACCTAAGATGAATCCTAAATTGATAAAAAAAAAGTTGGTGTGGGAAGGAAGAATTTTATATTCTATTCCCTGGACAAGGAAGGAAGAATTTTATATTCTATTCCTTGTTTCTGGAAAGGAAGAATTTTATATTCTATTTCCAGTGCAAGAAGGAAACTAGAAGTGGGATCTCCACTCCGAGAATCCGGAAGATCTAGATAAACTTACCTTTTATAGGATTGGTTATCTGATCGAAATATGAGTTCTTCGTTTATCGAAGTGAAATTTCTACTTCGGTTATAACCATGAGAAGGTTTAACCAAAGAGAAAGGAAAGGGAGTTCTTTCGTTTATCGAAAGGGGACTCCAAATCAAGAGTGGACCTTTTTGGTGAACTCACTCGTCAACTGAAATTGACCAGTGAGGGATTTTGGTGGCATGAACTTGGGTTATCCTTTAGAATATTAAGTGTAATATTCTTCAAGGAACTTCCCGATAAATGAGTTGTCCTGAACGTACTAGGGATAGTACTTTTTCAAAAACTTCCCATTTATTGGCATTAATTGCCTGTCACCCTCCAAAGAAATTAGACGATAAGCACCGTTCGAATAGACTGTGTCTATTACAAACGGTCCTTCCCACTTAGGTTCGAATTTACCTTTCTTCTTAGAGGTGAGGATTATTGGTCGGCGAGCAGCGAGGACCAGATCTCCTTCCTTGAAGCTTCTTTGGCGGACTCTTTTGTCAAAAGCCCTGGATATCCTAGCCTGGTAAAACTCGATGTGTTGTTGAGCCTCCAAGCGCTTTTCGTCTAGTCTTTCGAGTTCCTCAAGACGTTTTTGATGATGTTCTTCGGTCGTCATCTCCGTTGCGAGATCGATCCGAAGGGAAGGTATTTGAATCTCTAACGGTAGTACAGCTTCACATCCGTACACCAGAGAATATGGAGTGGCTCTTGTAGGAGTGCGTATTGTGGTGCGATAAGCCCAGAGCGCTTCGCCGAGTTTATCGTCCCAATCTCGCTTATTGGTCTTCACAAGCTTTGACAGGATCTTGATGATTGTCTTGTTGAAAGCCTCAGCTAATCCGTTCGCAGCGGGGTAATAAGCTGTCGACGAAACGTCCTGAATTTTGAATTTGTCACAAAACCTGATGAAGGCGTTGCTTATGAATTGCGGACCGTTGTCATGAATGATCCGCCTCGGCACGCCGTGTCGGTATATGACGTAATGCTTGATGAAGTTGATGACGTTGTTCGTCTTCACTTCTTTAAGCGGAATGGCTTCAGCCCACTTTGAAAAGTAGTCGGTGATAGCGAGAATAAATCGATCACCTTTGACTGAAGGAGGAAAGATAGGACCGATAATATCCCTACCCCATGTCTCGAATGGCCAAGACGTGGTTGATGTGTGTAATCGCTCCGGAGGTTGGTGCATATAATTTGCATGCACTTGACAATCATGACATTCTCGGGCGTACTCGATCGCATCACGAACCATCGTTGGCCAGTAATATCCCATTCTTCTGATTCGATCATACAGCTTGGGACCAGGCTGATGTGCACCGCATTCTCCTTCATGTACTTCCTTAAGAACTTCTTTTGCTTCTTCGTTCGAAAGGCATCGGAGAAGCAGATCATCATACCCCCGGCGATATAGCGTACGGGTCTCGGTATTGTAAAAGAACCGCGGAGCTCTTCGACGAATAGATTCTTTTTCGTTTGCGTCCTCTGGTAAAATGCCGTATTGGACGTAATCAATAATGGGAAAACGCCAATCTCTGGACTCAGACCCGATTTGGGTTGAGTTCACCTCTTTGGCGTTCTCATTCTTATCATCCTCCTCTTCAACCTCCATATCGTATATGGGTATGCAGAGTTGGTGTGATCTTACTGTGACTAGCAGTTCAGTTTCGGGCGGTTGCGCGAGTAATACTACCAGTGCTGCCAGTGCATCCGCATAAGCGTTCTGGAGACGCGGGATATATTCGATATAGAATTCTTCAAAAGAATCTGCCATTCTGACGGCCTCCTGGTGGTATGGAATCAGGTCTGGGTTCCTGACTTCATACTCTCCACGGACTTGGTTGACGATCAATTGAGAATCTCCAAAGGCTTCGAGATACTCGACCCCCAGCTCTTTGGCGAAACTGAGTCCAATGATGAGCGCGTTGTACTCTGCTACGTTATTGGAACATGGATTCGTCAGCGAATAAGCTCGGGGCATCACGTGCTTCCCTGGGGAAACTAAGACCACTCCAACTCCGGAGGTGACTTTAGGACATCCAGTGGTTACTGCCTTATTAACTGCTCTTGAGGCACCATCAAAGTATAACTGCCATACTTGTTGGTGTGACGTGGTATTAACCTCGTGGGTTTTATCTGGCAAGTCATCGTATACTTCAACTGTATCTGTTATCGGGCTTGCCGCCAAAAGATCACAAATCGCTTGTTCTTTGACTGACTTCTGCTGTTTGAAGTGCAAATCATACTGGGACAAGAGGAGGGCCCACTTTGCCAACCGCCAATTCATCGAACCTGGTTGAGTCATGAATACCCGTACCGGATTAACATTAGCGATGACGTAAATCGTCTGGCCAACTAAGTAATGTCGCATTTTCTGTACCGCAAACACCAATGCGAGACATTCTTTCTCGATCATCGGGTATCGAGACTCGGCGCCTATCAAGGTCCGACTTAGATAATAGACTGCCTGTTCGTGACCATTATCATCGTCTTGTGCTAATAAAGCACTTATCGAATGGTTCATCGCCTTGATGTAAATCAAGAATGGTTTACCTGATTTTGGTGCAACAAGAACAGGGGGATTCATCAGATATGCCTTGATATCTTCGAATGCCTTCTGGCAAGCATCGTCCCAAATAAACGATACGCCCTTCTTGTTTAGCTTAGAAAATGGTTGGCACTTCCCAGAAAGATTCGAGATGAACCGCCTGATGTAAGCTAAACGCCCTTGCAATCCTCTGAGTTCTCTTAGATTCCTCGGGGGTTGCAATTCATTTATTGCTTTTACCTTGTCTGAGTCAATGTGTATACCCTTAGTGGTGACGACGAATCCAAGGAATTTTCCGCTGGACATTCCGAGGAAGGATTTTGTGGGATTCATCTTCAACTGATGACTCTGCATAAGATCAAACATCATTCTCAAGTCCTTGATGTGATCTTCTTTGTTGTGGCTCTTTACCACCAAATCATCAACGTAGCATTCCACCGTTTTCCTAAGATGTTTCTGGAAAATCTTAGTCATCGCTCGTTGGTATGTAGCACCTGCATTCTTCAGACCGAACGGCATCACCGTGTAGCAGAAAACACCAAGGGGCGTTCTGAATGCTGTATGCTTTTCGTCATCAGGGTGCATCTTGATTTGATTATACCCCGAAAAGCCGTCCATGAAGGACATTCTTTCGAACCCGCATGTATTGTCGATAATGACATCCGTGATCGGGAGAGGAAAATCATCTTTTGGACATGCTTCATTCAAATTCCTGAAGTCGATGCAAATCCTGATCTTGCCATTCTTCTTCATGACAGGAACGATGTTGGCTAACCAGTCTGGATGTTGTTCCTCTCAGATGAATCCTGAGTCGATCAACTTCTTAACTTCAGCCTCGATGGCTTCCATGATCTGCGGACGAAACCGTCTTTGCTGTTGCTTGACAGGTTTGGCATCCGGCTTGATGTCGAGGCGGTGCATTGCCACATTGGGGTCAAGTCCTGGCATGTCTTCATAGTTCCAGGCGAAGACATCAATGTACTCTCTGATCAAGGTAATTAACTCTTCCTTTTCATCTGGGGGGGAGACTACCACTGATGAATATGGGCTTTGGATTGGCTTCATCACCCATATTGATTTGGACTACTTCGTCTTCGGTGGGTGGCTCTCTTTGCTCGAACCTATCACCATACTGCATGTTTAAGTGATGAACCCATGGATCCTCCCATGTTTGCATTTGATCGTCGTCCTCCATCGTAGATGGATCAGCTGTAGTCATGTTTGACATTAAGGTCTTGAACATTTCTCCCAAACTTGTGTCGGAATCCTCGGCTGAAGAATCTGGCAAGTACCCATCCTTAGCTTTGTTAGCAATTTGATCGATGATTTGCCAGCCACATTCATCATCTGATGAAACGTAGCCTAAGCCTCTCTTGTGACGGTAATAGTTATCTGGTTTACCCTTTGGTACATATGCTATTTTGACTGGGACACGGAAACCTCGATCGAAGTATAAACATTCTCCGAGTGTAAAGTCGTACCCTTGTTTTTCCATGAGCGTACGCGCTTCCGGACTATACTTTGATAAGTGAAGACCAGATTTGTCATTGTCTTCATCTTCTCTTAGGAAATGATCCGGCAACGGAAGATTTTCTCCTTTACCGTAGATCACTTCTTTTTGTCCTCCTGTTTTGGCAGGAATAATCCGAGTTGTTCCGAAGGAATGCTGGGGGCGTTTCTTTGTTACATAAGATGATCGGAGTGGCATACATAAATCGGGATTATTGTATAATCCTTCTATCACATCATCAAGAGACAAGGAGTACTCTAAACCAGGATTTATTTCAATATCGGCAAGTTGCCAGTTACAACCGCCATCTGACGACTGTTCGTCATCGAGATTGATTACAAAGGGTACAATGTCATTCAAAACAAAACCACCATTGTAATCGAATCCGGCTTCGGAATCAGCTTCTTTTCCGCTGTCCGTGCCTTGGATCGATGGTTCCGTGTCGGATTCGTTACCATAAAGGAGAGAATCTGTGAAGTAATTCTCATACCCTTTGAATGGTTGCTTATCCGCGACCACCGTCCTAACTCTTCCATCAGTATCGACATATTTCAAACACTGATGTAGAGTGGAGGGAACTATAACATTACTATGGATCCAAGGCCGACCCAATAGTAAGTTATAGGATGTCTCAGCATCAATCACGTAGCACGTGACCTCCGTCTTTAAATCACCCATTTGGCACTTTATCCAGATTTTACCCAAAGGTCTTGACCCGTTGGTGTTGAATCCGTAGATGACTGTGCCTGTAGACGCCAACTTGCTGACTGGAATGCCAAGGCTGTGCATTAGTCGAAGTGGCATAATACTCACAGCGGAACCCGGACCCACTTGGATTCGGTTGACTTCACTGGAGCCAATGTATCCGACGAAGTATAGGGGCCGATCATGATTTGAATTCTTCGTCTGCATGTCCTCTTTGGTGAAGGTGATGCAGGAAAGATTCTTAGCTGCCATGTTACACTGTTGGGCTAACAATTCTAGCTCCTCAGGTGCTGGCTTGATCCTGGTGAGGAACGCCTCAGAATCGGCCAAGGCCTCTTGTAAGGCTTCTCTAGTTTCCTTGGACAACCGTAGTAGCTCGTACAGCGTTATCCGTGCTGGAATATTGGCCAGCTGAGCCATGATGTCGAAGGCACGCGGATTTTTTGAACTCTCCGGTTTGTCTTTTCCAATCGGACGACTGAAACGAGACTGCTTCGGATTCTGAACCTCCTCGGGCCTCTTTTCTTTCTGTTTGTCAACCGGTTGCCGTCGAGCATCTTCAACCGGTTTGGGAACTGCAATCACCCCCAGCTCTGTGAGAGTCTTGGCTGGTCCTCATTTTGTCACCCCCTGCTCAGCAAATTGATCGCCAGGGGATGGATATTTGAAGTGGTATTCATTTCCACTCCGGGTCGCAAAGACTTCCTGCTCCTCATCGGAAAGTAGGAAAGCGGGGATTCTTTCGTCATCTTCTCCTGGGATGGCAGAAACTCCGTAACAAGACTTGCCTTTCCCTTTGGACTTTTTCTTGGATGACGATCCGGCCCATTGTTCATCTTCAATCAAGTCGGGGTGCACCCAGAGAATTTCACCGTTTGGGGCTGTGTGAGGCACAAGTCCCTTTTGACGTTGTCCGTGCGGGTCGTCATTCACTGTCTTCATCCCGACTTTGGTAACGCGTTTTGGCTCGAACCAATCTGTAGGTACCGATCCAAAACTAATCGACACCGCGTTTGCTCCCACATTCTTGGCCGGTTTCGGAGTTATGACTCCTACATCGATCAACGCTTGGATCTTGTCCTTGAGGTGATAGCAAGACTTCGTTGGGTGGTGGACCGCTCTGTGGTACGCGCAGTACTTCGGGTCCGTCACCTTAGTGGCTCCTTCATGATCCACGATCGCCGGCAACTGGATTTTGTTGTTCTCCAACAAGTACTTGAAGATGCCGGGGACTTCATCATCCTTGAAGGAGTAGACTTTGGGAAACCTCGGCTCCGAAGACTTTTGCTTCTGAGGCCTTTGCTGCCAATGCAGCTGCGACTGTTGTGGCGCTCGCTGCTGCTGCTGTTGCTGAGGTTGCAATTGAAAAGTCTGGTTAGCATCAACAGCATTAACATGAGCTTTACCTTTCCCTTTCTGGTTGAAGTTCTGCTTTGGAGGATTCGTTGCCGGTTGGCCCCTCTCCGCCTTCTTTCTTCTGAGGAATCGCTCAGCTTGCTCTCCTCGAACCTTCAAATCCTTCCAGGTTTTGGATGGTGCGGTGCCCATTGCTTCCAACACATCCAGCGAAAGGTTGTTGTGGCAGGTCTGGAGGATGAATTCCTCGGTGATCGGGTCCCGGCAATTCATCACCTTGTTCCGGAACCTTTTGACGAAGGTGTCGACCAACTCCCCGTCTTTTTACTTCTCATCAAGCAACGATCCGATAGAGATCTCGGTATCATCGTCGAAGAAATTCGCAAGAAACTTGGTCTCCATGTCGTCCCAGTTGTTTATGCTTCCTGGTTTGAGGCGACGATACCAATCGAAGGCAGCTCCGCGAAGAGTGCCGACGAATGACCGCACCATCAGAGGCTCATTACCAGAGATGACTCCCAAGTGCGATTTGAAATAAATCAAATGCTGAGTAGGTGAACCCATCCCATTAAACGGCGTAAAGTTAATTAGACTAAACTTTGCCGGATATGGGATTGATTCCCACTCTCTCGGGTATGGACAAGGAATGCCCGTCTTTTTCGTCTCTTGAGCAGAGATCAATGTGTTGATCTTGCTCTCGAGATTTTTAATTTTCAGACTTTCACCTGTGTCTTCGCTAGCATTCTCGTTACCACCCCCTGTGTTGATGGGAGGGTTGTTAGCATTGTGACCCTCATTTGTGTCCTCATCTTCCAGGTTGTTCTGGTTGGGATGACTTGGTTCGCCTTGTTGGTTCCTTAATGCTTGAAGCTGTTGGTCATGCATCTCTCTCATGTTCTGCATAGACATTTGCATTTCGAACCGAAAGGTCTCCTGTTGTTTAGCCATGGCATCTTCAAGCATCTTGGCCACTTGCTCCGCGTTTATCATAAACACCTCGCGGGGTTGTCCTTCACTGGACACTGTGTTATCAGACGCCACTGCTGAGCCAGCATCTGATTCTTCATCTCCCGAAGGTACTCTTGTTCGAATTCGACCATACGTCGCGCGAATGATAGCCCCGGATTGTAGACGAGTTACACGTCGGGATATTTCTGGAATCGCCTCGGGGTTATCCTGAGCCGATGTTCCTGTGCTGGTCATATTTGCGGTGACCCTTGAATGCTCACCATCTTCAACCATCTTCGTTCTTCGTTGGAAACGCCTATGCCTTGGTTTTGGCGTTCCATTGCTGAGTCTTTCAAACACAGAGACTCTCTCAGGGACTGCCTTGACACAGTTGCACTCAGAGAGTACCGCCCGAATGAGCTTCGAGCAAGGACATTGTGTTTCAAGCCTTCAAGGGCTCCTCTTTCTGGTTTTACTCGTACCCCCGGCACGATAGTACAGCTCGTCCGTTTGAGTGGCGAGGCAACCTATCGTGTGTTGGCACGATCTCTCAGGTATAACGTTGTCGTCATCAGATGACAACGTTTCCTTCTGAGGAATAATTGTCTTCTTCGGACCTTCCAGAGTCACACGCCTCGAAATGCGTCTTTGTGGGCGTGAATCTTCAGCGGGCTCTTGCACTTCAATGCGCAAAGTTGTGCGCTTGGGTGCCGCGGTTTTCTCCAAGTGTTGAGGGTTGCGGTGACCCCCAGCGTGTTGCATTGGTTGGGATTTCTTCATTGGCCCCAAGCGTTCCTGTACTGGAGCTTTACCTCGTTCCTTCGGAAGTGGGCCGAGGCGCTCCAAAACAGACTTTCTCTTCTGGGATGGTCCTGCGGGATCTCCCTGAGAAATTGCAGAAATTACCGGCTGTTTAGATTGACTTGCCGGAGTTTGAATTTTTGAAGGCTGCGGTTGTCGCTCCTTGGTCTGAATTGTTGCTTCGGACTTTGGCCTCCAAACCTTGCGAGTTGGTGGCGGCTTTTTGACCACCTCCTTCTGCAACTTCCGACGGGCTTCTTCAGCTTTGGCCCGTGCTTGCGCCGATAACGCGCGCCGTTTGCGGATGCGCTCCTCCAGTGTCGAGCGGTTCCGTTTGACACGGACCCACTCCATTGTCGATGGTTTGGAGGAACCACCCTTCACTTGCTGTTGAGGCTGTTTGCCTCGTTTGTTCTTCAGATCCGCATGATAGCGGACCCCGTCAACGGACTCCATGGCCTTGGCGAATTACTTCGCGAGGCGTTGACGCTGCCTCTGGCGGGCTCTCTTGGAGAGAGTCACCACGCCTTCAATGGCGGATTTGACCTTCTTTGAGGTCGGTGGGGCCTCACTCAACGCAGCTTCGGCGTCGATTGGGGTGAGGTCATCGTTGGTGGCTTCAACTTCGTCACACCAACGGACTTTTCTCCTGGAGGAGAACTTCTGAAACTTTTTGGACTTGGGGGAGGAGGTAGATCCGGACGAGGACACGTACTCCTCGTACTTCTGCTGGTCGAATTCATACTCGACCTCCTCCACGACCGGGATCGAGATCCGCGGCTGCGACACTCCGATCTCGGCAGCGAGATCGGTGGCTCCCACTGTGGTCGCCAGATTGTTCGCGTGGAAAATTGTGTTCTTCTTCATTGATGATTTCATCACAACTTTGATAACAACTTTATGCGTTTACAAAGATCCGGTCTTTGTATAAGAGCCGATTACAATGAAAATCAAAATAAAGAAACAAAAATTACAATTCTCTCTGAACAAATCACGAGTTTCCTGTTTTACGGTCCCTCGCTTGCGTGGGTTGTTTGCCTGTGCCGGGGTTGATTACCGTGGACCACCGCGCAATCTCGATCCGAACAGATCTACGTGGTATGACGGGTATTATCCCACCAAGGAGATAATAGCCGTGAGGGATCGTTTCACTAAGAAAACGCTCGCTCAAATCTCGGGATCTAAGAACCAAGCTTAGATCCGGAGTAGAATGACGTAGATCTGAGTATCCAAGTCTTCAAGCCTTCACAATTCCGAGTTGAGGTCGCAATCCGGCAGAGTTTCGGCTCTTCAGAAGTTTCAGAAAAAGTCCCCTCAAATGAACAACCACCCCCCCTATTTATAGCCTCTCTTCACTGTGCATTCGTGCACAAGAGAGAGGGGGGGGAGTCGGGCCACCTCAGGGTGGCTCGGCTCATGCCGAGCTACCCTGGGGTGGCTCGGCTTTGGCCAAGCCACCTCAGGGTGGCTCGGCCTTGGCCGAGCCACCCCGGGTTGGCTCGGTTTAGGCCGAGTCCCCGGGTGTGTTCCGTTTTGTCGTTTTCCGGTGTTTTTCGTCTTTCGGTTCTTCGTTTGATTTGTCCGGACTTTGATTTGATAGCCCAGGTCTTTATTTGGCAGTATTCCCACCTCGGTGTTTGAGTTCAAGTCCGTTTTGTTGTTGGACGACTCGTTAACTTTCCGAACCGTTGGTTTGGTTCCACACGCGAACGTATTCCGTTGCTTGCGTGCCTCATCGCCTCGTCGCTCGAACGTCCGTTGATTTGTCGAATCATCGTGCTGAGCCATGTTAAGGGACCTATAGGCAATTTTACACGCCTACAGGGTCGGTGTTAGCTGAACATTGATGAACGCGAGGGTCGCTCGCGTTTTGATTTGTTGCCTGCTTGGTGACGCGAGGGTCGGTGTGAGTTGAACCCTTATGAACGCGAGGGTCGCTCACGTTGAGTTGTGATTTGGAAATGCGGGGGTCGCCTGCACTTCCATATTTGTGACGCGGAGATGACTTCTGTGTTTTAGAAGGAGTTTGTTGACTTGTAACTTCTTCTGTAAGGTGTTGCAAAGACCGTTGTTCTGTAATCCTCGCTTTAGCTGTGGTGGAGTGTGAAAGTCGTCAAATTGTAACCTTCACTGTAGATTGTGAAGACTGCTGAATAGAGTTTCCATCAGTTGTCGGAAGTGTCGTCGAATTGTAACTCTTCTCGATCTATGTGAAAAGTCCTCCGTTTGCAGTTTCTTCGCTTATCGACCCGAAAGCTATTTGATTGTAGCTTTCATTGTGAGAGCTAGACGGGAATCAACATCCATAGTGTCTTTTAGACGAATATTTGCCCACAGCTCTCTACCAAGCAACTTACCAACTAAGTCCAACCTTTTATTTCTAAAATCATTACACTACTCATCAGCATCTCTATTAGTCATGCTGTTGTCGCAGCCATCAAGATCAATCATCTCAGAAATGAGGTCGTGTTTGCGGTGATCGTGGAAGTCGTTTGATTGTGACTTCCGTTATCGGGGCTTGTTTTAATCAGCTATCCATTGTGATTTTTAGACAGCCTACACCTACCTAACCTCTCAATCAACTCATCAGCTTCATCGCAAGGCTATGTAGACTCTTAGATATTGAATCTGGCAGAATTAATTAAGATCGAGGAACAATATTTGCTTCTTTGACTTCGTTAATCATGTTTAAGCTTTAGCTCGAAGTAACTGTTTGTTTGGGTGTAGACCAAACTCACCTCAACTCCGGCGGAGGAGCTCCG
>BQKN01044293.1:593-16154 GCA_022839385.1 Asparagus kiusianus
GGTCCCCCCCTCCTTTGTTTGAATTTCAAAAAGAGAAAACCTCCCCCCTTGTGCCAAACTCCAAAACCGAGTATTCCCCCCCCTATTTTCGGTTTTTGGTCTTCTTCTTCCCCAATCTTCTTTCCTCCATTGATTTGATCTTGAGAACTCCTCATTCCCTCAAAAGTTTCGGGATTTTGTCGGGTACCCATTTGCCGGAATCGCCTCCTCTTCCAAACGAAGGTCTTGGCCTCCATTTCCGAGCTCGAGGGAAAATCCACTTGATTTGGTAAGTTCTCTCCCTCCATCCTCCTATTCCTTTGTAAAATTTGCATTTTTATGCTTGCAAATAGGCTAGGGATTATGTATGTAATATACTCTTGGGGGTTTATTGCAAAGAACCGAAACTTTGGGGGTTTTTTGTGCAAAATAGGTGATGGCCGAAATTTGAGGGACTTGTTTGCAAAATGTGGCTGAAATTTTGTGGGGGTTTTTGTGCAAACATGAATTGAAATTCGGGATTAGGGTTCATGTTTGTTTCCTCAAGAGAGGGGGTGCTTTGTGCAAGAGGATTAAAGGAATTGTTTGGAGGGGTTTATTTGCAAAACAGCCCATATAATTTTCTGGGGTCTAATTTGCAAAATAAACACGAATTTGGGGCTGAAATCCTCTGAGTGTAAACCCCATACCCTTGCTCGAATTTTTGGTAAAGGCACGTGGATGCAAAACCAAAAGTTCGAGGAGGGGCTTTTATGTAAAATTGACCAAATTTTGCAAAAGGACTTATTTGCAAAATTTGATCAGAGTTATAGGGTACCGGGATGTTAGATGATCAAGTATAATGACCATGACCCTAGTCGCACGTGTCCTTGGCCTGAATTTGGCCTTGAGCACGGGGGTATTTTGGGTATTTCACCAAAATCTATCGCGAAACGGCGACTATCGTTTTGCATGCACGAAATTCGTAGGTTTAATTAGACTTTAACTACAAAATCCTATTTGTTTATAGGATTTCAAGTTCAAGTGCTTAATTTCCCCTTTTTCGATATTTCGTGTATTATATGTTGTACCTGATGTACTGCTCTTCACTGCAGATTTGTGATGTCTTCTCGTCGTGCTCAGCTTTCCAGGAGTCGCTCCCACTCGCAGCACAGCGAGGAGGAGGCTCCCGCTGTATCTTCTTCAGCGGCTTCTTTTTATGGGGGTGAGGATTTTGATTTTCTGTATCCTGGATTGACCTCTCGCGGGTCATGAAGGAAGAACCGATACCCCTCCCGCGGGGGTTAAGGTTTCAGACTTGTTTTGCTTTAGCCAATTCAAGTCTTCGGATATATCGGGGCGATCTCGTGTCGTCTTACACCTTACAGGTCGGTATATGTTATCACGGTATCTACGTGATGATATGTACCGTCCGCTCGGTGTAGGACACTCGAAATCGTCACTCCGGTTATCCCGCAAGTAATCTTATGACATGAATTTTCTGACTCCATCTTCATGCTCTGTTGCAGTCGATTTTCCCGGGGGTAGTCTCCCTCACCATGCCCCTACCGGTTGCAGCAAGGAAGTGTTCTCTTCAGCTTCCGCTAGGCAGATCATCGATCCCCTTCCGCAATTTGGTCACGATCGTTCAGACGAATTCTGTCGTCTGATAAAGGAGGGAGGGCGTCACTGTTTACGCCAACTTATCACCGATGCTCCCCTCACCGCAGATGCTACTTCTACTGAGGCTTTAAAGAAGCCAGATTTCCTATTCGGGGATCGCACTGAGGATCCTGCCGTGCTGACTCTTGCTGAGGAGCATTGGCTAACCCTTGACGAGGGAGCTCTTTTATATATTCCTTCCATTCCTCCCCAGTGTTCTTTTACTCACTTGGAGAGACAGGCTGTGGGGCGACAGATGTCCTGGTCTCTTACCAGTGCTGCTGTCCACATCCAGTGCGGATACATTTCTCATCATAAGAGTCCCGGTTCTCTGGGGTATCAATCCATTTGCGGTCTTCGCCCCGGGATCATGGGTCTCGACACCGCACCTCCAGGCGAGGTGTCGGCGGCTGTTCTTACCGTGAAGAATCGTCTAGCTCAGCTTGGAAGACAGTTACCTCCACTGGATTACCGATGCTACGGTTGGGCTTCTTCGCCGGGCAAGGGGTGGTGGACCCGCATGACCGGCTATGTTCTGGGAAGGTGGGAGAGGGATCTGAAGGATAGTGGGTTATATGCGCCCATACGAGCTACCATGTACGGGATCCCAGTCAGTTGCCGCCACTTTTTGGCACTGTTAGAGACATACATGCCTGATAGCAACACTTTCCTCACAAGCGGCGGGGAACTAGGGCTGGCTCTTCATGAGATGCACCAGGTTTTGGGCCTTCCGATGGGGAATTGCCCGTATCAGGAGTACTTTCCTTCCAACCAGCAGTTGGATTTGCTAAAGAAAGATAACCCTGATATGTATGACACGCTTTGGGATCTCACATGTCACTACCATACCTCACTGCTCCAAACTTCTGCTCCAGCTAAGACGAAGAAGAAGATCAGCTTGAAGCAGTTCGCCGTTTATTTGTTTCAAAACCTGGAGGGTGATTTCGTTGGACCTATCCGTGAGTTGGATGTCTTGGACTTCACCACTATTAACGAGCTGATGGAGAAGAATGAAACTCATTCTTATACTATTGCCAGCGCCGAGGGAGCTTTTCCCGCCGGGACCACGTTCCGTTCTTTCCTCCGTCGTGCGCAGAAGTCTATAGAGCCTCGGTCTCTGTTGGCCGGCTACCTCGCACTCTGGTTGAAGAAGTGCGTTGTGCCATACCAGTCTTCGGATGACTTACCAGTCGAGGTGCTCTTCCCGGCAGTCCAGTTAGCCTATGGGCGGGAGCTGTCCTTGCTTCCAGCGATGGTGGCCAGCATTCATTGCGGGCTCAGGGGTGTAGTTCGTGTTCTTACCCATGTGGGTTCTAAGCCCTCGACCGAGCTTACCTGCCCGAAGGTTGAGCTGCCTTATGCTTATCTGATGGCGTGGTTCGTTCTACACCGGCCTGACTTGATGTCAGCTCCCCGCATCGTTGACACCCCTGTTCCTTTCCTACAACTGTTGGAGAGGAGCAGGTGGCTTGGGAAGAAATTTGAAGATGTACAACAAGAACTTCAAGTTCGTCGGAACTGGGAGCTCTTCAAGTGCTTTCCTCAATTTTCTGGACGTTATGGCGAGGAGTTGACTGATATGGAGAAACCCCGAACTAACCGGACTGCTCTTGACGTCGGTTGCTTCCGATGGCTGGTAAACATCCGCATCGGGTATCTTGTTCTTCGGGTGAAGAACCGTTGCCATATCGAGCCTTACCTTCCCTGCCGTTTCGCTCGTCAGTTCGGCTACGACCAACTATATGTTGGGAATCCGAGCCGTGGTTTACAGGTTAAGGGAGGGCTTGTCGACGGTATACGAGCGTGGTTATGGACCATGGTTGGTTGCACCGGGGCTCAGTTTGCTCTTCCTTCGTATAAGCGCAAACCGATGATCACCTTCCTTAGCTGCAAGTGGTTCCTTTCTGCCTATGAATCCATAGGTGTGAAGAGCCTTTCGGAGTTAGAGTCTGAGCACTTGGTTCAGGCTGCTATGACGGCTGCTCGGAAGCAGGGGAAGAGGCCTGCTCAATCTCCTCCTTCAAGCAGAGTTGATGGAGAGCACCTTCCTGCGGATGGCGATGAAGCTTGTGAGGAGGAAATGGGCATAGACACCGACCAAGTAGAACTTGATGCAGGTTTGTCATGCTTCTTGATTCCCTTCTCCTCAACTTTGGTACATGAAATAATCCTTGTTGTTTCAGGTGGATCGGCCGATGACCATGAACCTCTCGCTTCACGTCGTGCGAAATCCAAGTTTGGTGGACAAACTTCGCACAATCGTCCCGTCGGTTCCAAGAGGGGTGGTCCTTTAAAAAGGAAGAAGATTGCCTATAGACCTCCTGTTGATCAACGCTCTCATGGAGTAGATTCCGGAGGCTTTGCCGACAGGGAGGAAGGTAACCCTCCGTCATTTTTATTGTTTTAGCATGATCTTCCTTCTGGAATTCGTAACCATGCCTTATGTTCCAGAGTTCCTTGAAGAAGGTGAACTCCCATTGCCTCCTGTATCCCCTAGTCCAGAAAACATGGATTGCTTCGTGCAGCAGATGTGCGACGCCCTTCATGACGGTTCTCTGGGCATCGATTTGAACATTGATCTTGGGCCAGAGTATAGTGTCGAGCCCACTGCTTCTTACTCAGGTATACCTGCATCTGATAATATCTCTTTTGATCATGGGGAAAGAGAACTCGACTGAGGGTGAATCCTTTCATGATGTAGGTTTTGAAGACCAGGGGAATGCCTCTGCGCCGAGTTTCTGCGGTCCTGACGCTGGGCTGCTAGTCGATATGCTGGCTGAACAGGCCGCCAAAGGAACTGCGGGACCGCCCTTTACGAGCGATACACTCACAGGTGCACCATCAGCCACTAGGACTGATTCTCCTTTGACTACCGACCCTCCCCGTGTTCTAGAAGATGGTGGACTTGCGGGTATGCCGATGATCTTATCACCCTTATTCTCTTTATTTGCCTAAATTTCCATTTTGACTAATAAAGAGATATAACTGTAGGACCAGGCGTTGCGCCTGATGCTGCTGCAGTTTCTGGGGCTGATAGTTTGCTTGGGAGCCATGTCTCCTTGCCACAGCCGAGAGATACGACTGATTCGCCTGCAGGGGTCGATAGACCCTTCATGGCTAATCCTCTTGTTATCTCAGAGTCTACCGTGCCTCCACCCGAGGGAACTTCCGCCAGTACAGGTATACTTCGAATTTCCCTTCGGGTTTCCTTATCATATTTGATAATCTCTTAATTTTCCCCACTGCTGCTTGCAGGAGCTCGATCATCCTTACACGAGTGTGTTCGTGTCCTTTTGGCCGACTATGATCCTGATAGGGAGATCTTTCGCGCGGACCTCAGCTTCTTCATCGCCTTTTATAATGGCATGATTGAGAAACTCCTTCTCTGAGGATACTGCTTTGACCAGTTCAGGCGTTCCTTTTCTCGCCACATGCTGATGATGAGGGAAGAAGGACACCCTGAGTTGGCTGATTCCTTCACTGCTGATTTTACTGCTCTGGAGTCAGAGGTTCGAGAGTTGAGGGATTTGAAGGCTGGTGGAGCTTCTTCTTTCATGTCCTCTCAGATAGAGGATAGAATGACTCAGTGGCGTGACTTAAGATCTTCCATCGGCAGCGAGCTTCGGGCCCGTGAGCAATCTGTTACGCAGCTGATGGCCAACCTGGCGAAGAAGGACACCAGCAAAGGCGAGTTACTCAGCTCCTTAGACTCTACTCGTGCAGAGATAGCTAGGCTGAAGGAGGCCTTGGAACGTGCTGAAGAGTCTGCTGCTATAATCACCGAGGACCTGGTTGGATTGGAGCGTTCTCGTGAATGGACACTCGACAAGCTAGGATCAACGCAGGAGGGATTGATGAAGCTGCGAACTGAAGCTGCGGAGGTCCTGAGCAGTTCCGAGGATTCTGTCCGAGCCAGCTTGCAGGCGGAGTTCGAGCAGAGCTATATGGACAGGCTTTCCGGTTTAGAGTCTCACATTCTTAGTCGTCAGCTGCCTTCGGGTTGACGAACTTGTTGTTGTATGCTTTTGTCTTGATCCTTTATGAGAGACTCTGTACTTGCTTTTTTTTAACAGGATGTTTTGGTGCACCCCCAGCCCTTAATGCTATGACTTTGAGTTCGTAACTCTGTGATTCATCATTTTCTTTTTATGAAAAAAAGGCACTTTGCACCGCGTATTAGGCGATGACTTATCCCTACTTAGGATTCGGGATAAAATTCCCCGTGCGTGTGAAGCCCGGATTATGGTGTTATTAATAACAACCTGCCACAATGTGGAATATGTGGGCTTTTGTCTCTTTTTACGGTTAAGGACTAACCGGCAATGCGTGTTAGGCACTGACTTTGGGATTTTTGGCAAACCCCCAGCCTTCAACGGGTTTGACTTGCCTTTACCGATTGCCGTTTGAATCGGGCTAGCATGCGAATTATCTAAATCCGTTCCGCATGTGACGTTGTGCTAAGAAAATTGCTTCTCTTAGACTTACTGCTATGATTTTGAATACATAGACTTCGTCTTTCTCGCGGGAAAAACTACCCGGCAACGCGTGTTAGGCGCTGACTTCATCTCTGTCTTTTCTAAAAGCAAAGACAGGGGAAAGTGGGAGACTAGAAGTGGGATCTCCACTCCGAGAATCGAAAAGATTCGGATAATCCTAACTGTCGTAAGGTTTGATTATCGAATCGAAAGGTTCAAACGACCCTAACTGTCGTAAGGTTTGGTCATTTGACTCTGAAGAGGAAGAATTTTATATTCTATCTTCAGAAGGAAAGGAAACTCGAGGTGGGATCTCCACCCCCAGGATCCGACAAGTGAAACTAGAAGTGGGATCTCCACTCCGAGAATCGAAAAGATTCGGATAACCCTAACTGTCGTAAGGTTTGGTTACTGAATCGAAAGGTTCAAACGACCCTAACTGTCGTAAGGTTTGGTCATTTGAATTGAAAGTGGACCTCTCGTTCATTGGAGGAATCGAGAAGGGATTTTGGTTGTGGTCCTAACTGTAGTAAGGTTTGACCAAGTGGAGAGTGTGAGAATGATCATAACCGAAAGAAGGTTTGATCGCTCGATTTGTGGACCTCTCGTTCTTTGGACGAATCGAGAGGGGAATTTGGCTTTGGCCCTAACTGTAGTAAGGTTTGACCAAGTGGGAATTATGTGGTGGAGACTATGAGTAGTCCAAAACCACTGAAAGTTTTGCGAGGGGAGAATCAATCTACCGAATGATTAGATCTCCTCTCAGCAAAAGAGGGCTTGTGAGAGTTAGATTCTGACAAACAAGAATATTCGGAATTCGAATACTGATTTCTTGTTCATCAGCGACCGGGTCATCCCTAAGAATACCCCGATGTGGTATTCTTCCGGGAACTTCCCGGTACCTCAATTCTTCTGAGGATACTAAGGATAGTATCTCTTCAGAAATTTGCCATTTATTGGCATCATGAGCCGGTCACCATCTTTGGTGACTAGGCGATAGGCGCCGTTCGAGTAGACTGTTTCCACTACAAACGGTCCTTCCCATTTGGGTTCAAATTTACCTTTCTTCTTGGAGTTAAGGATCATAGGACGCTTCTCGGTTAAGACCAAGTCCCCTTCCTTAAAACTCCTTTGTCGAACCTTTTTGTCGAAGGCTCTAGAAATTCTGGCTTGGTAAAACTTAATATGCTGCTGAGCTTCCAGGCGCTTTTCATCGAGCATCTCGAGTTCTTCGAGGCGCTTCTGATGCTGTTCTTCGGTCGTCATCTGGGTTGCGAGAGCGATCCGAAGAGATGGAATTTGAATTTCCAAAGGGAGAACGGCTTCACATCCATACACCAATGAGTATGGGGTTGCGCCGGTCGGTGTACGCACCGTGGTACGATAGGCCCATAGAGCTGCTCCGAGCTTATCATCCCAATCCCGCTTGTTATTTTTCACAAGCTTTGACAAGAGCTTTATGATAGTCTTGTTGAAGGCTTCAGCTAATCCGTTTGCTGTGGGATTATAGGCCGTTGACGATATGTCCTGAATTTTGAACTTTTCGCAGAACCTTATGAAGGCGTTGCTGATAAATTGAGGACCGTTCTCATGTATGATTCGCCTTGGAACACCATGCCTGTAGATGATATGGTGCTTGATGAATGCAATGACATTGCTCGTCTTGACTTCTCTGAGTGGAACTGCCTCAGCCTATTTGGAGAAGTAATCAGTGATCGCCAGGATGAACCGATCGCCTTTGACTGATGGGGGGTTTATAGGACCAACAATGTCCATTCCCCAAGTCTCGAATGGCCACGACGTAACCGAAGGATGTAGATGTTCCGGAGGTTGGTGCATGTAATTCGCGTGTACCTGACATGCGTGACACTTCCGTGCGTATACAATTGCCTCATGCATCATGGAGGGCCAAAAGTATCCCATTCTCCTGATGCGATCATAGAGCTTAGGACCAGGTTGGTGCGCACCGCACTCTCCTTCATGTGCCTCTTTAAGCACTTCTTCAGCTTCTTTGGTTGATAGGCAACGTGCCAGCATGCCATCATACCCCCTGCGGTATAGCGTTCGATTCTCCGTATTATAGTAGAATCTCGGAGCTCTTCGTCTGATCGACTCTCTCTCCTTCACGTCTTCTGGCAAGATTCCGTGCAAGACGTAGTCGATGATGGGGAAACGCCAATCTCGAGGTTCGAACTCAGCCTGAGTTGTGTGCACCTCTTGGGCCTCTTCCTCCCTGCCATTTTCATCGTGAAGCGGCACTAAGAGTTGGTGAGTTCCTACCGTGACAAATTGTTCTGTCCCGGGTGGCTGTGCCAGAGAAACAGCTAGAGCTGCTAACGCATCTGCGTAAGTGTTCTGCAACCGCGGAACGTGCTCGATGAAGAACCCTTCAAACGATTCCGCTAGCTCCACCGCCATCTTGTGGTATGGTAGCAAATCCTGACTTCGGACTTCGTATTCCCCTTGGACTTGTTTGACTATTAGTTGAGAATCACCGAAAGCTTCGAGATACTCAACCCCCAGCTCTTTGGCAAAGTTGAGTCCTATAATCAGTGCGTTGTACTCGGCCACATTATTCGAGCATGGCTCGGTTAATGAGTAGGCTCGAGGCATCACATGTTTTCCCGGGGAGACTAAGACCACCCCAACTCCGGAGGAGACCTTAGAACATCCAGGAGTACCTACGGCATTAGCTGCTCGTGAAGCGCCGTCGAAGTACAAACGCCACACTTGTTGGTGTGAAGTTGCGTTGACTTCGTGGGTTTCATCAGGTAAGTCGTCGTATATCTCGGCGGCGTCCGTAGTTGGATTAGCTGCCAAGAGATCACAGATGGCCTGTCCTTTTACTGACTTCTGCTGTTTGAAGTGCAGATCGTATTGGGACAAGAGTAAAGCCCACTTCGCTAATCGCCAGCTCATGGAAGCCGGTTGAGTCATGAACACTCGGACCGGGTTAACTTTGGAGATGACATAGATGGTTTGTCCCACCAAGTAATGCCGCATCTTCTGGATGGCGAACACTAAGGCGAGACATTCCCTCTCAATCATGGGATATCGAGATTCTGCGCCTACCATGGTTCGGCTTAAGTAGTATACCGCCTGCTCGTGACCGTTATCGTCATCTTGTGCAAGCAATGCACTTAATGAGTGGCTCGTCGCCTTGACATAAATCAAGAACGGTTTGCCCGACTTCGGTGCAACAAGTACGGGAGGTTTCGAGAGATATTCTTTGATACTCTCGAACGCTTTTTGACAAGCATCGTCCCATACGAATGACACGCCCTTCTTTGTGAGCCTGGAGAACGGTTGGCATTTCCCCGAAAGGTTTGAGATAAACCGACGGATATACGCCAATCGCCCTTGCAGTCCTCTGAGCTCCTTGAGGTTGCTCGGAGGTTGCAATTCATTGATCGCCTTTACTTTGTCTGGATCAATGTGAATACCTTTGGTGGTGACGACGAATCCCAAGAATTTTCCACTAGCCATTCCGAGGAAAGACTTGGTAGGGTTCATCTTCAACTGATGGGCCCGCATCAAATCGAACATGGTCTTCAAGTCTTTGATGTGATCTTTCTTATCACGACTTTTCACGACCAGATCGTCCACGTAGCATTCGACAGTCTTTCGGAGATGTTCCTGAAAGATCTTCGACATAGCTCGCTGATATGTAGCACCTGCATTCTTCAAGCCGAAGGGCATGACTGTGTAGCAGAATACGCCGAGAGGCGTTCTAAATGCAGTATGCTTCTCATCATCTGGATGCATCTTTATCTGGTTGTAACCAGAGAAACCATCCATAAAGGACATCCTCTCAAACCCGCACGTGTTGTCAATGATAACATCCGTGATGGGGAGAGGAAAGTCATCTTTTGGACAAGCTGCATTGAGATCCCTGAAGTCAATGCATATCCGGATCTTCCCGTTCTTCTTTAGGACCGGAACAATATTGGCAAGCCATTCAGGATGTTGCTCCTCTCGGATAAATCCCGAATCAATGAGCTTTTTGACTTCAGCTTCGATCGCTTCCATCATTTGCGGACGAAACCGTCGTTGTTGTTGCTTGACTGGTTTGACATCCGGTTTAATGTTGAGACGATGCACCGCTACATTCGGATCGAGACCTGGCATGTCTTCATAATTCCAGGCGAATACGTCGATGTACTCCCGGATAAGAGAAATCAACTCTTCCTTCTCTTCAGGTAAGAGGCTGCCGCTGATGAATATTGGCTTCGGATTTTCTTCGCTGCCCATATTCACCTGAACGACTGGGTCTTCGGTAGGAGGCTCTCTCTGCTCGAACCGGTCGCCATACTGCATGTTTAAGTGATGAACCCACGGGTCTTCCCACATCGGCATCTCATCATCTTCTTCTATTGTCGCTGGATCAACCGTGACCATGTTCGACATTAGCTTCTTAAACACTTCACCAAGACTAGCGTCGGAATCCCAACCCGAAGAGTCGGAGGAATATCCCTTCCTAGTCTTGTTAGCAATCTGGTCGATGATTTGCCAGCCACACTCATCATCTGATGAGACATAGCCTAGACCTCTTTTGTGGCGATAATAATCATCGGGTTTTCCCTTCGGTACATAAGCCATCCGGGGTGGAACCCGTGGACCTCGACCAAAGAAAAGACCCTCTCCGATCTTGAAGTCATACCCGTGCCTTTCCATCATGTTGCGCGCTTTCGCATCGTATTTGGATAGATGACGGGCTGGTTTATCATCGTCGTCCTCTTCTTCCATGAAGTGGTCGGGTACCGGAGATGCTCTTCCTTTGCCGTAGACGACCTCCTTTCCACCCCCAATCCCTGCGGGGATGATAAGCGTTGTTCCGCAAGGGTCGTGTACCTGCTTCTTTGTCAAACAAAATGATTGAAGAGGCATATATAAATCAGGGTTAGCATAGAGTTCGTTGGTGATATCATCAAGACCCGTCGAGTACTCTAAATCATCGTTTATTGATAGTTCTTCGGCAAGTTGCCAATTACAACTACCTTCCGATGATTCATCATCGTCAAGATTGATTACAATGGGTACAATGTCGTTTAAAACAAAACCGCCATCGTAATCAAGCCCTGGTTCGGTATCAGCTTCATCTCCGCTGTCCGTTCCTTGGGCCGATGGTTCAGTATCGGATTCAGCGCCGTATAAAAGGGAATCGGTGAAATAATTCTCCAATCCCTTGAACGGTTGCTTATCCGCGACCACCGTCTTGACTTCATTATCTGTGCCCACATATTTGAAGCACTGATGTAGAGTTGACGGGACTATAAGGTTACCGTGGATCCAAGGTCGACCCAACAGCAAATTATAGGAAGTTTCCGCGTCAATCACATAGCATGTTACTTCCGACTTCAAATCCCCAATCTGGCATTTGATTCGGATCTTCCCCAAGGGTTTGGACCCGCTGGTGTTGAATCCGTAAATCGTCGTGCCAGTGGACGCTAATTTGCTAGTCGGGATTCCGAGATGATGCATCAATCGGAATGGCATGATGCTGACAGCGGAACCCGGATCGACTTGGATCCGGTTGACAACGCTGGAGCCAATATGCCCGGTGAAGTACAACGGCCTATTATGATTTGAATTCTTCGTCTGCATGTCTTCTTTGGTGAAAGAGATGCAGGGAAAGTGATGAGCCGCCAGATTGCATTGCTGAGCTGATGACTCTGGTTCTTCGGAAGATGGCTTGATCCGAGTCAAGAAGGCTTCGGAATCACTCAAGGCTTCTTGTAGCGCCTTCCGTGTATCCTTCGACAACCGCAGCAACTCGTATAGAGTTATCCTGGCCGGGATGTTGGCCAATTGTGCCATAATGTCGAACTGGGGCTGAGAGCTCGTATTCCCCGGTTTGTCTCTCCCAATCGGGTGATTGAATCGAGATTGCCTCGGGTTCTGAGCTTCTTGACGTACAGGCTCTTTTCCTTTATCCTTCTGTGGGATTCTCTCCGTCGCCACTGCAGGTGTTGGGGGAATTGCTGAAATTCCCAACTCTGCCAGCGTCTTGGAAGGTGGGGTTTTGGTACCCAATTGCTCAGTAGCCTCCGGATACTTGAAGTGATACTCATTCCCGCTTCGGGTTGCAAAAGCTTCTTGCTCGTCCTCAGAAAGTGGGAAGGTTGGAATTTTGTCATCATCCACCCCCGGTATGGCAGAAACACCGTAGCACGATTTGCCCTTCCTCTTCGACTTCTTCTTGTTCTTTGTGGAAGAGGTCCCGGCCCACTGTTCATCTGCGATCAAGTCCGGATGAACCCACAAGATCTCGTCATTTGGGGCTGTGTGTGGCACAAGCCCTTTCTGGCGCTGCTGGTGTGGATCATCGTTCACTGTCTTCACCGCCGCTTTGATCACTGACTCGTGTTGGAACCAACTCGAGGGAACCGATCCAAAGCTAATGGATACGGTGTTCGCACCCACCTTCTTCTCTTTGGGCTGTTTCATAGTGATGACCCCAACATCGATCAGGGCCTGAATCTTGTCCTTGAGAGCGTAGCATACCTTGGTAGGATGGTGCACCGCTCGGTGGAATGCACAGTATTTCGGATCATTGACCCTCTTGGCATCTTCTTGATCCTGAATCGGCGGTAGCTTGATCTTGTTGTTCTCGACCAAATACTTGAAGATACCGGGGATTTCATCTTCTTTGAACGAGTAAACCTTTGGGAACCTCGGCTCCCCAACCTTTTGCTTCTGGGGCTATTGTTGCCACCTGGGTTGTTGAGGCGCCCTCTGTTGTTGCTGTTGCGGCTGCTGCGGCTGCTGCTGCTGTTGCGGTTGTGCTTGTACTTCAAAGACTTGATTTGCGACCACCGCATTCGCATGCGCCTTCCCTTTACCCTTGGGGGTAAAATTTGGTTGCGGGGCATTGTTGGGTATCTGTCCCCTCTCTGCCTTTTTCCTCTTGAGGAATCGTTCAGCTCGCTCTCCACGCATCTTCAAATCCTTCCAGGTTTTACATGGCGCCATTCCCATGGCTTCAAGGATGTCGAGCGTGAGGTTGTTGTGGCAAGTCTCGAGAATGAAATCCTCGCTGACCGGATCCCTACAATTCATAGCTTTGTTCCGGAATCTTTTCACGAAGTTTTCAACCGTCTCGCCGTTCTTTTGTTTTTCATCGAACAGCGTGCCGATTGAAATCTCGGTGTCATCATCAAAGAAATTGGTTAAAAACATGTCCTCCATGTCATCCCAGCCGTTAATGCTTCCAGGCTTGAGACGGCGATACCAATCGAAGGCCGCTCCGCGAAGAGTGCCGACGAATGACCGCACCATGAGGGGCTCATTTCCGGAAATGATTCCTAAATGAGACTTGAAGTAGATTAAATGCTGGGTAGGGGAACCCTTCCCATCAAACGGCGTAAAGTTAATCAGATTAAACTTTGCCGGATATGGGATTGATTCCCACTCCCTTGGATAGGGGCAGGGTATACCAGACCTTTTTACCTCTTGAGCACTCATCAACGCGTTGATTTTGCTCTCCAGGTCTTTCATCTTCCTGTCCTCACTCGTCTCGGTCTTCGAGTGGCTTCTGGGAGAGGCGGCGTGGTCCTCTTTTGCATTATCTTCTGCGGGACCACCCCCAGTGTTGGTGTTGACAGGAGGGACGTTGACATTATCCCCTTCCCGTTCATGCTCCTCTGGATTGCGTTGGCTCGGTTCTCCTTGGTGAACCGTCATCGCCGCGATCTGTTGGTCGTGCATCTCCCTCATCCGCTGCATGGCCATCTCCATTTCAAATTTGAAGCTCTCCTTTTGCTTGGCCAGGGCTTCTTCAAGTATCTTCGACACTTGTTCGGCGCTGATCATGAGCGATTCATAAGGTTGGCCCGCACTTGAAGTTGTGTCGTCGGATGCGACGGCGGAGCAGGTATCAGAATCAGCATCTGATTCTTCTTCTTCTAGGGAAAGTCCCTTATGTACTCTTGGGTAATTCTTTCGTTTGATGGTTCCCGACCGTAACCACGTCATGCATCGGGATGCCTCGGCAAGTTGATCCAAGTTGAGACGTGGTGTTGATCCCCCTCTGCCGGTCATGTTTACTGACACTTTCGAGTATTCATCCTCTCGGCGGAGCGGTTTCTTCTTGTGGAAACGCTTCGGCTTGGAGAGTCTCTCGAACACCGAGATTCTTGTTGGGGTCTGAGCACAGCAACACTCGGACAGCACTGCCTTGATAATGTTGGCACACGGGCAGCGGGACTCCATATCCTGCATGTATCTCTTTCGAGATTTTCCCACACCCCCGGCCCTGTAGTATAGCTCATCAGCTTGATAGCTGGAGCAACCTACAGAGTGTTGGTAGGTGTCCCTTGGTATAACACGCTCATCCTCAGACGAGTGTGTTTCCCTTTGGGAATGCAAAACTTGGTTAGATTTTTCAAGAGTGGCCCGTTCAATTTTACGCTTTTGGGAGCGTGGAAATCGAACGGGCTCTTTTAGTTCGATTCGCAACTCAGTGCGGTCGGTGATAGGGGCTTTCCCTTTTTCATCTTTCTTGGGGGGATTGATTCGACCCCCGGTCTGGTTTTTAACTTGGGGACCTTTCAATGGTCCCAGCCGTTCTTTGACGGGTATTCTTCCTCGGTTCTCCGGTAAGGGACCGAGGCGACTCGTCAAAGGAACCTGGGATCTTGAATGATCCCCTTTTTTACCTGGCCCTGTTGAGGGTGCCGGTACAGGAGGAGTAGGCTCTGATTTGGTTGAACTCTGGGTGATAATCTTGCCCTTCTTGGTTTGAGGTGTTGGGTTTGTTTTGCGTACCCACACCAGTTTGCTTGTAGACGGTGTTTTGACCACCGTTCCTTGCTGCATCTCCTCTGCCTTCTTCAGGAGGAGCCGGGCATGTGCAAGTAGAGCGCGGCGCTTCTTGATTCGCTTCTCGAGCGTGGAGCGGTTCCTTTTGACTCGGATCCACTCGTTTGCTTCTGATTTGGAGGGGAGGTTGACTGCTTGCCGTTGCTCTTGTCGCTGCCTCGACTTCAGATCCTCTGCATAGCGCACTCCATCTTTCGACTCCTTAGCCCTGGCGAGCTGTTGAGCGAGGCGTTGGCGGCGTCTTTGGATCGCCCTTTTTGATGGAGTTGGAGCAGCATCACCCATTGCCTTTGGTGCTGTTGGATCTACGTTCTTGACCACACTGATCGACGCAAGGCCGTTGTGTGGTGCAAGTGTAGCAGCAGCGACGGCGGGGTCTTGAATTGAGGAGTTGGAGATCCCGCAAGCCCTTTTTGGAGATGGGTTCTTCCTGCGCCGATGCGGAGAGGCAGATCTGGAGGAGGAGGAGGAGAGGTACTCTTCATACTTCTGCTGGTCGAACTCGTACTCGACCTCTTCATTCACCCGGATCTTGAAGGCCGGTTGCGTCACTCCGATCTCGGCAGCGAGGTCGGCGGCTCCCACTGTGGTCGCCAGCTTGTTTCCGGTAAAAGTTGCTGTTTTCATTACTTTGATATCTGTTACA
>BQKN01044294.1:933-41881 GCA_022839385.1 Asparagus kiusianus
GCTTACCTTTTATAGGATCGATTATCTAGATGAGTTTTTCGTTTATCAAAATGAAATTTTAACTTTGGTTATAACCATGAAGAGGTTTAACCAAAGAGAAAGGAGGGGAGTTCTTTCGTTTATCGAAAGGAGACTCTGAATTGAAAGTGGACCTCTTGTTCGTGGAAAGAATCAAGAGGGGAATTTGTGGGTGGTTTAAACCAGAAAGACAGTTTTGGTGAACTCACTGTCAATTAAAATTGTTCGGTGAGGGATTTTGGTGGTAGAAACAATTTTGGGTTATCCTCTAGAATATTAAGTGTAATATTCTTCGAGGAACTTCCCGATAAATGGGTTATTCTGAATGTACTAGGGATAGTACTTTTTTAGGAATTTCCCATTTATTGGCATTAATTGCCTGACGCCCTCTTGAGTAATCAGGCGATATGCGCCGTTTGAGTAGACTGTGTCTATCACAAACGGTCCTTCCCATTTGGGTTCAAACTTACCCTTCTTCTTGGAGTTAAGGATTATCGGTCGGCGAGCAGCGAGGACCAGATCTCCTTCCTTGAAGCTTCTCTATCGGACTCTTTTGTTAAAAGCCCTAGATATTCTGGCTTGATAAAACTCAATGTGTTGTTGAGCTTCCAAGCGTCTTTCATCCAACATTTCGAGTTCTTCGAGACGTTTCTGATGTTGTTCCTCCGTCGTCATCTCAGTTGCGAGAGCGATCCGAAGGGATGGGATTTGAATCTCCAAAGGCAACACAGCTTCACATCCATATACCAACGAATACGGGGTGGCTCCCGTAGGTGTGCGTACGGTGGTACGATAAGCCCAGAGTGCTTCACTGAGTTTATCGTCCCAGTCTCGTTTATTGGTCTTCACGAGCTTTGACAGGATCTTAATGATCATCTTGTTAAAAGCCTCAGCTAATCCATTCGCAGCGGGATAATAACCTGTTGACGAAACATCTTGAATTTTAAACTTGTCACAGAATCTGACAAAAGCGTTGCTTATGAACTGTGGACCGTTGTCATGAATGATCCGTCTTGGCACGCCGTGTCGGTGTATGATATGATGCTTGATGAAGTTGATGACGTTGTTCGTCTTCACTTCTTTAAGCAGAATTGCTTTAGCCCACTTTGAAAAGTAGTCCGTGATTGCGAGAATAAATCGATCACCTTTGATTGAAGGGGGAAAAATAGGACCGACAATGTCCATACCCCAAGTCTCGAATAGCCAGGATGTGGTTGACGTGTGTAACCGCTCCGGTGGTTGGTGCATATAATTTGCATGCACTTGATAGGCGTGACATCCTCGTGCGTATTCGATTTCATCACGTACCATTGTTGGCCAAAAATACCCAATTCTTCTGATGCGATCATACAGCTTGGGACCAGGCTGATGCGCACCGCATTCTCCTTCGTGTGCTTCCTTAAGAACTTCTTTTGCTTCTTCGTTCGAAAGGCATCGGAGGAGCAAATCATCGTACCCTCGACGGTATAATGTACGGGTCTCGGCATTATAGAAGAACCTTGGTGCTCTTCGGCGGATCGATTCCCTTTCTTTTACATCCTCTGGCAAAATACCGTACTGGACGTAGTCAATGATAGGAAAACGCCAATCTCGGGACTCAGACCCGATTTGAGTTGAGTTCACCTCCTTGGCGTTTATTTTTCTATCATCTTCCTCTTCGATATCCATATTGTATATGGGTATGCAGAGTTGATGTGATCTTACTGTGACTAGCAGTTCAGTTTCGGGTGGCTGCGCAAGTGATACTGCTAATGCTGCCAGTGCATCCGCATAAGCGTTCTGGAGACGAGGGATGTATTCAATAAAGAATTCTTTGAAAGAATCTGCCATTTTGACGGCCTCCTGGTGGTATGGGATCAGGTCTTGGTTCCTGACTTCATACTCTCCACGGACTTGGTTGACTATCAATTGAGAATCCCCGAAAGCTTCGAGATATTCGACCCCCAGCTCCTTAGCAAAACTGAGTCCAATGAGAAGCGCATTGTACTCGGCTATGTTATTGGAACATGGATCTGTCAGTGAATAAGCCCGAGGCATCACATGTTTCCCCAGGGAAACTAAGACAACTCTAACTCCGGAGGAGACTTTAGGACATCCGGGGGTTACTGCCTTATTAACTGCTCTCGAAGCACCATCAAAGTATAATTGCCATACTTGTTGATGCGACGTGGTGTTAACCTCGTGGGTTTCATCCGGCAAGTCATCATATACTTCTGCCGTATCTGTTGTCGGGCTTGCCGCCAAAAGATCACAAATCGCTTGTCCTTTGACCGACTTCTGCTGTTTGAAGTGCAAGTCATACTGGGACAAGAGAAGGGCCCATTTTGCTAACCGCCAATTCATCGAACCCGGTTGCGTCATAAATACCCATACCGGATTAATGTTAGAGATAACGTAAATCGTCTGTCCGACCAAGTAATGCCGCATCTTTTGTACCGCGAATACCAATGCGAGACATTCTTTCTTAATCATCGGATATCGGGACTCGGCGCCTACCAAAGTCCGACTTAGGTAATAAACTGCCTGGTCGTGACCATTATCATCGTCTTGTGCTAATAAAGCACTTATCGAATGGTTCATCGCCTTGATGTATATCAAGAACGGTTTACCTGATTTTGGTGCGACAAGAACAGGAGGGTTCGTCAAATATGTCTTGATATCTTCGAGTGCTTTTTGGCAGGCGTCGTCCCAAATAAATGACACACCTTTCTTGTTTAGCTTAGAGAACGGCTGACACTTCCCAGAAAGATTTGAGATAAACCGCCGGATGTAAGCTAAGCGCCCTTGCAATCCTCTGAGTTCTCTTAGATTTCTTGGGGGCTGCAATTCATGTATCGCCTTCACCTTATCAGGATCAATATGTATGCCTTTAGTGGTGACGACGAATCCCAAGAATTTTCCGCTGGATATTCCAAGGAAGGATTTGGTGGGGTTCATTTTCAATTGATGACTCTGCATGAGATCGAACATCGTCTTCAAGTCCTTGATGTGATCTCCTTTGTTGCGGCTTTTTACAACCAAATCATCAACGTAGCACTCGACCGTTTTCCTGAGGTGCTTCTGGAAAATCTTCGTCATCGCTTGTTGGTATGTGGCGCCTGCATTCTTTAGACCGAAAGGCAAAACTGTGTAGCAGAAGACACCGAGGGGCGTTCTGAACGCTGTATGCTTCTCATCATCCGGGTGCATCTTGATTTGGTTATACCCCGAAAAGCCATCCATGAAGGATATCCTCTCAAATCCGCACGTATTGTCGATGATGACGTCCGTGATTGGGATGGGAAAGTCATCTTTCGGACATGCCGCATTCAAGTCCCTGAAGTCGATGCATATCCTGATCTTACCATTTTTCTTCATGACTGGGACAATATTAGCTAGCCAGTCTGGATGCTGCTCCTCTCGGATGAATCTTGAGTCGATCAATTTATTAACCTCCGCCTCGATGGCTTCCATAATCTGCGGATGAAACCGTCTCTGCTGTTGTTTGACAGGTTTGGCATCCGACTTGATATCGAGGCGATGCATTGCCACATTGGGGTCGAGCCCTGGCATGTCCTCATAGTTCCAAGCGAAGACATCGATATATTCCCTGATGAGAGCAATTAATTCCTCCTTCTCATCTGGGGGAAGACTATCACTGATGAATATGGGCTTTGGGTTGGCTTCATCGCCCATATTAATTTGGACTATTTTATCCTCGGTGGGGGGTTCCCTCTGTTCAAACCTATCGCCGTACTGTATGTTTAGGTGATGAACCCATGGGTCTTCCCACGTTGGTATTTGATCGTCGTCCTCCATCGTAGATGGATCAGCTGTAGTCATGTTCGACATTAGGGTTTTGAATACTTCCCCCAAACTTGTATCGGAGTCCCATTCTGAGGAATCTAACGAGTACCCATCTTTAGCCTTGTTAGCAATTTGATCGATAATTTGCCAACCACATTCATCATCAGACGAGGAAACGTAGCTTAAGCCTCTTTTGTGACGGTAATAATCATCCGGTTTTCCTTTTGGTACATATGCCGCTTTGACTGGGATACGGGAACCTCGATCGAAGTATAAACCTTCTCCAAGTGTGAAATCATATCCCTGTTTTTCTATGAGCTTGCGCGCTTCCGGACTATACTTAGATAAATGCAGACCAGATTTGTCATCATTCTCATCTTCTCTTAGGAAATGATCTGGCAACCGAAAATTCTCTCCTTTACCGTAAACCACTTCTTTTTCGCCTCCTACTTTGGCAGGAACGATCAGGGTCGTTCCGAAAGAATGTTGGAGGTGTTTCTTCGTTACATAAGATGATCGGAGGGGCGTGCATAAATCAGGCTTATCGTCTAATCCTTTTATCGCATCATCAAGAGACAACGAGTACTCTAAATCGTCTTTTATTTCAATATTAGCAAGTTGCCAGTTACAACTACCATCTGACGATTGTTCATCGTCAAGATTGATTACAAAGGATACAATGTCATTTAAAACAAAACCTCCATTGTAATCGAATCCGGCTTCGGAATCAGCTTCTTCTCCGCTGTCCGTGACCTGGACCGATGGTTCAGTATCGGATTCGTTACCATAAAAGAGAGAATCAGTGAAATAATTCTCAAACCCTTTAAATGGTTGCTTATCCGTGACCACCGTCCTGACCCTCCCCTCAGTGTCGACATATTTCAGACACTGATGTAGGGTGGAGGGAACTATAACGTTACTATGGATCCAAGGCCGACCCAATAGTAAGTTATATGATGTCTCAGCATCAATCACGTAACACGTGACCTCCGTCTTCAGATCATCCATCTAACATTTTATCCGGATCTTTCCCAAAGGCCTTGACCCGCTGGTGTTGAATCCATAAATGACCGTGCCCGTAGACGCCAATTTGCTGACTGGAATGCCGAGGCTATGTATCAAGCGAAGCGGCATAATACTCACAGCGGAACCCGGATCCACTTGGATTTGGTTGACTTCGCTGGAGCCAATGTACCCAATGAAGTACAGGGGTCGATCATGGTTCAAATTCTTCGTCTGCATATCCTCTTTGGTGAATGTAATGCAGGGAAGGTTCTTGGCCGCTATATTACATTGTTGAACTGACGGTTCTGGCTCTTCCGGTACCGGCTTGATCCGAGTGAGGAATGCTTCTGAATCGGCCAAGGCTTCTCGTAGGGCTTCCCTAGTTTCCTTAGACAGCCGCAGCAACTCATACAGCGTTATCCGTGCCGGAATATTAGCTAATTGAGCCATAATATCGAAAATACACGGAGTTTTCGAGCTCTCCGGTTTATCTCTTCTAATCGGACGATTGGAACGAGACTGCTTCGGATTCTGCACCTCTTGGGGTCTCTTTTCTTTCTGCTGATCCACCGGCTGCCGTCGAGCCTCCTCAACTGGTTTAGGAACTGCAATCACCCCCAGCTCTATGAGAGTTTTGGCTGGTCCCCGTTTAGTCACCCCCTGCTCAGCTAACTGATCACTAGGTGACGGATAGTTGAAGTGGTACTGGTTTCTGCTTCTGGTGGCGAAGACTTCTTGTTCTTCTTCGGAGAGTGGGAAGGTAGGAGCTTCATTACCATTCTCTTTGAAGATTGCAGACGTAGCATTGCAGGCCTTGCCTTTCCCCTTTCTTTTCGAGGAGGTCGCCCACTGCTCATCCTCAATGAGATCCGGATGAACCCAGAGGATTTCGCCGTTCGGGGCTGTGTGTGGCACAAGTCCCTTTTGGCACTGTCCGTGTGGGTCATCATTCACCATCTTCATTCCCACTTTGGTGACGCGTTTCGGCTCGAACCATGTTGTGGGCACTGATCCAAAGCTGATTGACACTGCATTTGCTCCCACATTCTTGGCAGGCTTCGGGGTTATGACCCCTACGTCAATTAACGTCTGGATCTTGTCCTTGAGGTGGTAGCATGACCTCGTAGGGTGATGGACCGCTCTATGGTATGCGCAGTACTTCGGATCCGTCACTTTGCTGGCCCCTTCTTGATCTACGATCGCAGGCAGCTGGATTTTGTTGTTCTCCAACAAGTACTTGAAGATGTCGGGAACTTCATCATCCTTGAAGGAGTAAACTTTAGGAAACCTTGGCTCAGAAGATTTCTACTTCTGAGGCCGTTGTTGCCGCTGCTGCTGTTGCTGAGGTTGCAATTGGAAAGTTTGGTTAGCATCAACTGCATTAGCATGTGCCTTACCTTTCCCCCTTGGGTTAAAATTCTGCGTTAGAGCATTCGCCGCTTGTTGGCCTCTCTCCGCCTTCTTTCTCCTGAGGAATCGTTCTGCTTGCTCCCCTCAGACCTTCAGATCCTTCCACGTTTTGGACGGTGCTGTCCCCATTGCTTCCAACACGTCCAGTGAAAGATTGTTGTGGTAGGTCTGGAGGATGAACTCCTCAATGATCGGGTCCCGGCAATTCATCGCCTTGTTCCGGAACCTTTTGACGAAGGTGTCGACTAACTCCCCGTCTTTCTGTTTCTCATCCAGCAACGATCCGATAGATATCTCGGTGTCGTCGTCGAAGAAATTGGTGAGGAACTTAGTCTCCATATCGTCCCAGCTGTTCACGCTACCTGGCTTGAGGCGACGATACCAATCGAAGGTGGCTCCGCGAAGAGTGCCAACGAATGACCGCACCATCAGAGGCTCATTGCCGGAGATTACCCCCAGGTGTGATTTGAAATAAATCACATGTTGAGTGGGTGAACCCTTCCCATCAAACGGCGTGAAGTTGATTAGGTTGAACTTTGTCAGATATGGAATTGATTCCCATTCTCTTGGGTATGGACAAGGAATGCCCGTTTTCTTCACCTCTTGAGCAAAAATCAAGCAAAAATCAATGTATTGATCTTGCTTTCGAGGTTTTTGATCTTCAAACTTTCACCTGTATCTTCGTTAGCACGATTCTGAGGTGGAAGCGTGGCATTGTGACTAGCATTCTCATTACCACCCCCTGCATTGACGGGAGGATTATTGGCATTGCGAGCTTCATCCGTATCCGTGTGCTCATCTTCCTGAAAGACCTAATTACGGCGGCTTGGTTCGCCTTGCTGGTTCGTCAGTGCCTGGATTTGTTGCTCATGCATTTCTCTCATATTCTGCATGGCCATCTGCATTTCGAACCTGAAGGTTTCCTGTTGTTTGGCCATGGCTTCTTCGAGCATCTTGGCCACTTGTTCCGTGCTTATCATGAATGGCTCGCGGGGTTGTCCTTCACTGGATACGGTGTTTTCAGATGCAACTGCCGAGCCAGCATCTGATTCTTCATCTCCCGAAGGTAATCTTGTCCGAACCCTACCATACATTGCACGAATGATAGCTCCGGACTGCAGACGAGTTACACGTCGGGGCACCTCTGGAATCGCCTCGGGGTTGTCCTGAGCCGATGTTCCCTTGCTGGTCATATTAGCGGTGACCCTCGGAAATTCTCCATCACCGACCACCGTTCTTCTTTGCCGGAAACGCCTATGCCTTGGTTTTGGCGTTTCAGTACTAAGCCTTTCGAACACTGAAACTCTCTCGGGGACTGCCTTGATGCAGTTACACTCAGACTGTACCGCCCGAATGAGCTTTGAATAAGGGCACTGAGTTTCTAGCCTTCGAGGACTTCTCTTCCTGGCTTTGCTCGTACCCCCAGCACGATAGTACAACTCGTCCGTTTGAAAGTCGGAGCAACCTATCGTGTGTTGGCACGATTTCTCAGGTATAACACAATCATCATCAGACGATAACGTTTCCTTCTGAGAGCGAACTACCTTCTTCGGCCTTTCGAGAGTCACGCACCTCGAAACGCGCCTTTGTGGGCGTGAATTCTCAACGGGCTCCTGAACTTCAATGCACAAAGTAGTGCGCTTGGGTGCTATGATTTCTTTGTCATGTTGAGGGTTGCGGCGACCCCCAGCATGTTGATTCGTTCGGGGCTTTCTTAGTGGGCCCAAACGTTCTTGGATTGGAGCTTTGCTTCGCTCCTCGGGAAGTGGACCGAGGCGCTCCAAGACTGACTTCCTTTTCTGGGATGGTCCTGCGGGATCTCCCGAAGCAGTTGTGGAAATCATCGGCGGTTTGGATTGATTCGCCGAAAATTGCACTTTCGAAGGCTGCAGTTGCTGCTCCTTGGTCTGAACCGCCGCTTCAGACTTTGGCCTCCAAACTTTGCGAGTTGGTGGCGGTTTCTTGGCCACGTTTTTCTGCAGCTTTCTACGGGCCTCTTCAGCTTGAGCCCGTGCCTGCGCTGATAGTGCACGGCGTTTGCGAATGCGCTCTTCCAGCGTTGAACAGTTCCGTTTGACACGGACCCATTCCATTGTGGGTGACTTGGAAGAGCCGCCGTTCATCTGTTGTTGAGGCTGTTTGCCTCTCTTGTTCTTCAGATCCGCATTGTAACGGATCCCGTCAACTGACTCCATGGCCTTTGCGAATTGTTTCGCAAGGCGTTGACGTTGCCTTTGGCGGGCTCTCTTCGACAGAGTCACCACGCCCTCTACGGCAGAAGGGTTGGCCAGAGCAGATCCGACCTGGTTGGGAATTGGAGGAATCTCACTCGATGCGACTTTGGCATCCAGCGGGGCAAGATCTTCGTTGGTGTTTTCAACATCTTCGTACCAACGAGCTTTTCTCCTGGCGGAGAACTTCTTGGACTTGCGGGGGGAGGTTGATCCGGATGAGGACGACAGGTACTCCTCGAACTTCTGTTGGTCGAACTCGTATTCGACCTCCTCCACGACCGGGATCGAGATCCGCGGCTGCGACGCTCCGATCTCGGCAACGAGATCGGCGGTTCCCACTGTGGTCGCCAGATTGTTCGCGGGAAAAATCGTATCTTTCTTCATCGATTCCATTGCTATCTTGAATAACAGTTTTTTGGTTACAAAGATCCGATCTTTTTATAAGATCCGGTTACAATGAAGATCAAATAAAAGAAATAAAAATTACAACTTTTTCTCTTGTTTGTCGAACAAATCACGAGCTCCTGTTTTGCGGTTGCTCGCTTGCGTGGGTTCTTCGCCTGCGCCGGGGTTTATCCGTTGACCACCGCGAGATCTAGATTCGATCGGATCTACGCAGTACGACGGGTATTATTTCACTAAGGAAATAATAGCCGGGGGGGGATTATTTCACTAAGGAAACAATCGCCCAAATCTCAGGATCAAAGACCAAGCTTTGATCCGGAGTACGCCTGCGTAGATCTGAGATCCGGTCCTCTCGAACTCTTGCCTTATTTGGCGTTGATGATCGCCGAGCACTAGATCTGGAAGAGCGAGTCCTCGAAGTCCCAAATCTTGGATCTTTTTTAGATCTGTGTCTTGAATCCAGCAGGGTTTCGCCTCTCCAAAATTTCTAACCCTTGAAAATGAACATAGCCCCTCCTATTTATAGGCCACCTTTACTGTGCCCGTGCACAGGTGGCCGACACACCGAGCCACCTTGAGGTGGCTCGGTTTCGGCCGAGCCCCTCTAGGTGTTTGGGTTTTCGTCGTTTTATTTTTCGGTTCTGTCCATGATTCGGTTGTGTGGTTGATTTGTTCGGACTCGATTCGTTGACCTGATTTGGCAGTAAATCTGGTTCCTGATTAGGCAGTAAATCCACTTCTGAGTTCGAGTCCGAAACTGATCTTGATTCGATCGTGATTCGTCTGTGTCCGCTCTTGGTTGGATGACTCGTTGATTCCTCAATCCGTTAGCTAAATTACGCACGCGAGTGGATTTATTCCGTTGTTTGCGTGCGGTTCGTTAGCCTCGTAGCCTCGTTAATCCGTTTCGTCGTGTATCACTTGGCTTCGGTGTTGTGGACTAACGATCGTGTCTGCATACGTCGCCCGATGGTCGGTTTGTCGAATCGACGTCGTCGAGCTGTGTTAAGGGACCTATAGGCAGTTTTATATGCCTACACTTTCTTCAAAGTCCCATCCAAAAGGAAAGGGCAGAAGCCGATCTGTTTTGGTAAGGTCAAACCTGAACAACTCAGACGAGGAAGTTCAGAGGAAGATGACGGAGTTCCTCAATTCCATTATCACGAACCCAACTCCCTCCGGTTAATGAAACAAATGGGGTACGACTTGGGTGAAAAACAGGGTCTAAACTTCGGAAAGGGAAGGAGGACACCAATTCGAATGTTCCTAACCCCTGAAGGGAAACCCCCAGATTATTATCAAAAAACCAGAAGAGGTTTAGGATTTGTCACACCTCCCGCTGTCTCAGAGAATGAAATAAGTAATTATCTGCGTCAGGACCACTCATCCGGAACATCTTCATACGAGTCTGATGTCAGTGTCGGACCTTTCTTTAAAAATCTGACTGTGAATATGGTTTCGACTAGTCACCCAGATGAAGATGCAGGAGGTGATGAAGGGTTAATCGAATCAACCAATGATCCCTGGATCAAACGCCTCAACATCTTGTGGGATATGCGATTCGAACAACGCGAACCACCCACTGAAGATAAAGTGGTCCAGGTCAACATGGGAGATGAACATGACCCTAAGCCCATTTTCATAGCCGAAGACTTATCATCATCTGAAAAAGAGGACCTTATATCTCTCATCCGAGAATATATAGATGTCTTTGCTTGGAATTATGAAGATATGCCTGGCCTGGACCCGAAGGTTGCCATGCATCGGCTTAACATCGATCCGGATGCCAAACCCGTTAAACAACAGCAACGCCGGTTTCGTCCAGAGATCATGGAAGCGATTGAGTCTGAAGTAAAAAAGCTTATAGACTCGGGCTTTGTCAGGGGGAATAACACCCAGACTGGGTAGCCAACATTGTTCCAGTTCCCAAGAAAAACGGTAAGGTCCGTATATGCATCGACTTCCGCGACCTTAACGCAGCTTGCCCAAAAGACGAGTTTCTACTTCCCATTACCGATGTCATGATTGACAACACCTACGGATATGAAAAGATGTCTTTCATGGATGGATTCTCTGGGTACAATCAAATCAAGATGTATCCCGAAGACGAAAAGCATACTGTATTCAGAATACCGCTGGGGGTGTATTGCTACACAGTGATGCCCTTCGGCCTAAAAAACACAGGTGCAACTTATCAACGAGCAATGAACGCCATCTTCCACGAACATCTGCGTAAGTAGATAGAATGCTACGTTGACGACATAGCTGTGAAAAGCCAATGTAAGGGTGATCATCTTGCAGACTTGAAGACAATGTTCGATATCATGCGAGAACACCAACTGAAGATGAACCCAACAAAATCATTCCTCGGCGTATCAAGCGGAAAATTCCTAGGATTCATTGTCACGTCCAAGGGAATCTCTCTTGATCCAGAAAAGGTGTGTGCCATCCAAGACATGCCGCCGCCAAAGAATCTCAAAGAGCTCAGAGGTCTGCAAGGCAGATTGGCTTACATCCGAAGATTCATATCTAATCTCTCGGGACGCTGCCAACCTTTCTCGAAGCTTATGAAGAAAGGCGTATCCTTCGTCTGGGATGAAGAATGCCAGAAAGCTTTTGAAGAGATCAAGAAATATTTCACCCAGCCACCTGTTCTTGTGGCCCCTATATCAGGAAAACCATTCCTGTTATATGTGAGGGCTATGGATCATTCTCTAGGAGCGTTACTGGCCCAAAACGATGATCAAGGGCAAGAGCAAGCCATTTATTACTTAAGCAGAACCATGATGGGAGCCGAACACCGGTACAATCCGGTCGAAAAAGAATGTCTCGCTTTGGTATTCGCGGTTCAAAAGATGCGACATTACCTAGTCGGACAAACAATTCACGTCATCTCTAAGGTGAATCCCTTGAGAGTGCTGATGACGAAACAATCGTCTCTAAACTGTCGGCTTGCAAAATGGGCCATTCTCTTGTCGCAATATGACATGCAATTCATGCCCCAAAAGGCAGTCAAGGGTCAAGAATTGGCAGATTTCTTAGCCGATCATCCGGTGCCAGGGACATCAAAACTGTATGAAGAATTGCCCGACGAAGTCGCCGAGGCTTGTGCTACTCAAGAATCTACACAAGTGTGGAAATTATTCTTCGACGGTGCATCTAGAGCAAACCCTCACGGAGCGATTACTGCAGGAGTAGGAGTGGTGTTCGTCTCTCCTAACAGTCACGTAATCCTAAGAGGATTTTCCCTAATCGAACCTTGCACCAACAATGTAGTTGAGTATAATGCTCTGCTACTAGGGATGCAACTTGCCGAAGAACTTAATATTCGGCATCTTGAGGCTTATGGTGACTCTCAGCTCATTGTAAATCAAGTCCGAGGGGAATATGAAGTACGTCATGAGGACTTAATCCCGTATTACTTCGCAGTGCTGAAGCAAGCTAAGAAGTTCGAGAGATTCTTTATTGAATACATTCCACGAGCCCAGAACGCTTACGCAGATGCTTTGGCTTCATTGGCAACTTCGCTGGCATTACCGCCAGGTACCGAAACAACAATCCCAGTTACGGGACGTGAACTATACTCCTCCAAGAATCCTACGGAGGAAAGCTCAGACAAGACAATGACAGGAGAGGTCTGTACAACCTCCATGGAACTCGAATCTAGGGATTAGCGATTTCCATACATCGACTACGTCCTATACGGAATTTTACCCGATGATCCTAAAGAAGCGGCCGCCATCAAGCGGAAGGCTCTCCAATTTTATTACGATGCAGTTTCTCAAGTCCTGTATTGTAAATTACATGATTGAGTGTTACTTCGATGCCTCTCTCGGAAGGAAGCAAAAGAGGCCCTCAAAGAAGCTCATGACGGAATGTGCGGAGCCCATCAACCCAGAGCTAAATTAGGAGATCGCCTCCGTCGAATTGGCTATTATTGGCCAAGGATGTTCTCAGACGTGGTTGACTACGCTAAACGTTGTCACGCATGTCAAATTCATGGAGATTTCATCCACCAAGCACCTGGGAACTTACATCCCACATCTGTATCCTGGCCATTCGAAGTGTGGGGCATGGATATCGTAGGACCAATTTCTCCTCCGACCTCCAAAGGACACCGGTTCATCCTGGCCGTGACCGAGTATTTCTCCAAGTGGGCGGAGGCAATCCTGTTGAAAGAGGTCAAGACTTCAAACGTAATCAAGTTCATCAAACATCATGTCATCTACCGTTTTGGAGTCCCGAGGCGGATAGTTCACGACAACGGGACACAATTCGTCAGTTTTGGGTTCCAGAGGTTTTGTGACAAATTCAGAATCCAGAGTGTCGCATCTACGACATATTATCCACCAGCAAATGGTCTTGCAGAAGCTTTCAATAAAACCATAGTGAAACTTCTCAAGAAGTTTGTTTCCAAGAGCCGACGTGATTGGGATGAAAGACTCGGCGAATGTCTGTGGGCTTATCGTACAACGGTGAGGACCCCTACAAGAGCTACGCCATTCTTTCTGGTATATGGCTGTGAAGTTGTGTTGCCATTAGAGATCCAAATCCCTTCTCTGAGAGTCGCAATCATAACTGGACTAACAGAGGAAGAAAAACATCAACGGCATCTGCAAGAACTTGAAGCCCTAGACGACAGACGACTTCAAGCTCAGTCGCAGATCGAATTGTATCAAGCCCGTATTTCCAGAGCCTACAACAAGAAGGTCAAGGAACGGATTTTCAAGAAAGGCGATTTGGTTTTGGCCAACAGACGACCCATGGTGATGACACACAAAACCAAAGGGAAGTTCAATCCTAAATGGGAGGGGCCTTTCGTAATAGATTCAGTCTATTCGAACGGAGCCTATTGCCTCATCAATCAAAAAGGAGACAGGCTCATGATGCCAATTAATGGGAAATTCCTTAAGAGATACTTCCCATAAATTATGTAGCCCCCTAAACCCTAGCTAAATCAGGCTGGGGGTTGCCTATTCATAGTGTAATTTTGTTTTGTATTTCGTCATGTTAACACTACACCTCTGACGATTAAATTTTTTTGGAATTATTCCAAGTAGTAATAAAGAGAATTTCATTTTCATGGTAAGTTAACACTACATTTACAGCATTCACATCACTTTTCATTATCTTGAATCAGATTTCGACGAAAGAGATGATAAAAACCAAAATGATATCATTTCTATTCAATATTGTTAATTTGAATACAAAGGTGAAAACAATCTAAAGGAAAATGATACAAATTTATTCCTCCACCAAAAATAGTGCAAATCCTAAGCATCGGGACTCATCAGTCTAAAAGACTTGAGTTTGGATTTCAGCGCTGATATATTCTCCTCACGAGCCTTTCTGATTTCTTCAGCTATCTTGTTCTTGAGCTCCTCTTCATTGGGCGTTGCTTCGGCAATCTCTCGCCGAAGCTTGTCGGCAGCAACAATTTCGTCGCAATAGCACTTGAACAGTCCGTCACAATAACCAGCTAACCCTTTTAAAATTTCCATACCATCAGCTAGCTGAGCATTTATCTGAGGTATCTCAACATCAGCGCGAGCAAGTTCTGCTGTAGTATCCCGGAGACCCACAGCAAGATTGGTCATGTCCCCTTGTACCTGGATATGTTCCCCACGCAGGTGAGCAAGACGAGATTTTGTTTCGGATAAACTCTTTTGAAGGGCCTCTTGCTGTTGTGCTTTCAAAGCCCTGGCCTCAGAAAGAGCCCGATCCACTTCTAGTCCTATGTCATCGCGTTACAGCATGGAAAGGAACTCCAGCTCATACTCCAAAATAATGATGCTCTCACGACAATTCTCAGTCCATAATGCATTCCCCTGGTTCCTAATCTTGGCGAGACATCCTAGCAAGTGAGGTTCAAAAACCTTGAAGCTCACACCTCTGAGGCTAACAACGTCGATAGTCATTTGCATCCAATGCTCTAGTTGTTCGATGAGCTCTCTCAAAGTTTCTGAGCTGGGAGCCGGAGCAGTTGGATAAATAAAACAATTCGCATAATCGGTGCGAGTAGGGGTGTGCGTGGCTTCAGACAACAATTTTTTGACCATATTTGACGCTGAGCCTAAGATAGCCGCTTCCTGCCCACCGGTTGTCGTTTCTAGACTAGGAGGAGCGGATGGAAGCGTAATATCCTCTCTGTTCTCAGGAGATGCAGCACGCGCCGATTTTATTGCATCCCCCATTAACTTAGCCCTTTTTGAAGTTTTGGCCACGATGGGCAATCGTTTACGAACCCTCCTGTCATACTCGCCTTGCTCAGCGACAGAAAGAGCCTTCTTACCCGATCTTAAAGAGCGAAATTCAGAAACAGGTGCTTCTGCAGGAATCTCTTTAGTTGTCCGTTTTTCGGGAGAATCAGCAATCAGTTTTCCCTCTTTAATCCCCGTAGGAACCTCTTCTTCAGAAGGTTCTATGGTGGACAACTCTCTAGGAACTTCAACGGCTCTGGTTGCTTCCTGTTCACAGGATAGATACTCTTCTATCCCCGGCAAACGAGTATTCGAAGACCTGCTCCTCGAACGATACAACTCCCGAATCTCATTTATGCAGGAGGTGTAAATATCATAGTCGGGGACTTGGGAAACTTCTCCAAACCAGTTGCGAAAATCTGCAATGGTAGAACAACCGGGCAGCGAGTTGGGTAAAGTAAATTACGCATGGGTTCCCCCAGCGGAAAAGAAGTACCATGCGTGAGCTCCTTCATACAAGTTCCCAATTTGAGCCAATGCTGGGTTGGGATTGCCAACGTAAAGCTGGTCATATCCGAATTGCCTAGCAAATCTAGAAGGCATGTAAGGCTCGATGATGCACTTCTCCCGCAAGCGACAGACCAGGTAGCCCAACCTGATCATAAGGAGCCAGCTAAATGTGCCCTCTTCCAAAGAAGACGAACCCTCAAAAAGCAAGTCCATGAAGAGAGCGTTTCCACGTCAGCTCCGTCAAAGTTAGGAGCACAACAGAAAATCCGATAATTGTCTTCCCGAGATAGGAGTTGTCGAGCCCTGACTATATAAGAATGAGTCCACGTGGCCGACTCCAATCTCTGTACAAAGGGAATATAAGTGTCATCGCCCTCGTGTACTCCCGTCATCAATGAGGGACAATGTAGCACGAACCAGGCCACCAAGTATGTATACGGCACTGGTATGCGTGGTGGAGGAGTTCTCCCGGCTTTCTTCTTGGTAGTTTTAATTTCTGAAGCGCTGAGAAGTTCTGAGGTCAACATCCTCAGGCCATTCTGCATGCAGCCGACCATAGCAGTGAGGAGACTCACAGGTCTTCCATGCGCTAATAAAGTAGTTGGGTACACAACTTCAGCTAATATCGTCTCAGTTGGTTTTGACGGTACTACGCACCGCTTTAACCAAACCATGAAGAAGCCCGTAAGAAGAGCCGTGTCAGAAATAAGGATTGTGTCTTGGTGGTGGAAACTTTCAAACTCGACACCAGCCTCAAAATCATCTTCTGCATGCTCTGTTTAGGTGGCATTAGAAACCTTAATCCGAGCTTTGGCTTTCTTGGGAGAGATAGCTGCAACGCGAGATACGGCTACATCTTTCCGGTTTAAGTTCTGAAAAAGGTATTCCGCCCACGTGGTATGCATAACGCCCCCTCCACGCATCCCAAAGACTTGGGCACATATGTGGAAGTGACACATCAACTCCCAGAAGGTAGCATAAATTTTCGGGTGAGCTACTTTCAGTAGGGAAAGCTCCTTGGTGGTGGGGATGAACTCCTCGTAGGGCATTTTTCCAAGTGGTAACCCCAACACTGCTTGCATCTCATGAAGAGCAAAACCTAACTCTCCTGTAGGTGTGAAGAACGTGCAGCTGTCAGGGTTATATTTCTCTAACATAGCGAAGAAGTTGTGATAACTCTACACGACACCCCGTCGAGTAGCTAACACGGGAACCGTGAGACCCGATCGAGCGAGTGACTCCTTAAGTTCCTCAAGAACGAAGTCAATCATCGGGTCCACCAACCTCCTTCTCCAGAACAAACCCATCTAGGGGATCTGAACATCTGGGTCGAAAATTCACCCTGAGTTGCAAGGAATTGGCGAATAAAGATGTTCGCTGGACATGGCATCTCTGGAACCTGATCCTTCTTCTCAAAAAAACCAGGTCTCAATCCCTTGAGTTGCCCCCCGATTTGTGTACGAGCTTGCCGACCAGATCCAAGCGACACATTCTCCTTTTCTTTGACTATGTCAAAAGTCAAACCCCGAAGACAGCTTGCATTTAAAAAGTAAGAGAGTGGGTACATCCTCTTCATGTTTGGAAGGAAGAAAAGACGATCATCAATTCTCTACAATAGTTTCGAATCTTCTGCATATATGAGGTGATCATCAATTGGTATACGATCTCCGAATATGAATGCCGGTTTGGGAAATTGGACACGACCAGCAGGGGTCTCCATGTCTAAATCAGTAATTAGAATCCTGAGAGTAGAACATCGGGGGAATTTAATCATGTCCGTCCTCTCCGAGTCAGAGAGAGTACATAGCGGAATTCTGTTTTGGAGACTGTAGACTTCATCCGTGTCAGGTCCGCCAATGTACCCAAAATGGTGCTCTTGCGAAAGCGGCACGTTTGGGAGAAGCACTACACAATCAACAGCAGAAGTTAGTAGATGAAAACAAGTTACTAATATAAAAATAGAATCAAAAATCTCAAAACGCGAGAGTCAAGCCTCGTGTTAAAAATTTCGGACGCGGAGGTTGAGCCCCGCATTAGAAACTCCAAACGCGAGGGTCAAACCTCGTGTTGAAAAAACTTGAACGTGAGGGTCAAGACCCACATGGAGTCCCAACTCCGCGTTTTCATTGAACAGAAACGAGTCATCTTCCTCGTTATCAAGAACCCATCTAGGATTTTTAGAGAACTTGCTAAGGCAAGTTGTTTCAGTCAAGACTCACCACGACAGGGAGGCCCCTGCGACGGCGGTGGCGACGATGACGTTCCTGCACGAACAAGAACACCGCCGGCATCCTCAACCGACGGCGTTTCGGAAGTCGCTCCGGTAGCTTTCTTGGAGCTCGAACCCATTCTCCGTGGCACCATCAACACAGTCGATCAGAAGAAACGTTTTTGAATGAAGAAGACAGAGTTTGTCGGAGATCTCGCCGAAATCAAACGAGAGTTCTCGTTCTTGGAAATAGATGAAAATTTTGAGAGTCAAGTGACTCTTGACGTGATCACTCAGGTCTATTTATAACAGCCGTCAAGCTGTTGAGATGGCACGGGATTCTAGGAAAGAATCCTAACCATTTTCAAAACACGAAGCTCACTACCGCGTTCAAATGCCCAAGCACAAGGCTCAAACCAGCGTTACAAGGGTCTGCAACCTCGCGTTTTCAAATCTCAAATGCGGAGGTCACCTTAGCGTTACAATCCTTCCAAATGAGGAATCAACACTTATTCCTCAAAGTCATGAGTTCTCTTAGCAGAGTGTTAATCAAAACCTCTGTATCGCCTCAGCAGAATCAAAATTCTCATTGGGTTAATGTTTCACCCCAAACTATCATCATCACCACGGAGTTTGAGTTTAGCTGGCACAAAGTACCAGTGTGGCTATAACTCCTCTGTCAGAATCCACTTATTGATTCTCATAAACAGCACGATAAGTCTTCAAAATCACTTAGATTATTATCAATTTATTAGCTCTCTTCAGCAGAGCAATAAATAATCAGTTTGTTAACTACTTCTCAGTGGGGTAATAAAACCCTCAAAATTTTGTTCAAATCTCAAGTATTACAATTCATTGTTCTGATGACAAAATACTTAGTGATTCTCTCCAGCAAGACACAAAAGGATTTTATCCCCACAGACGTCACGTTAAATTACACCTCTGATAAAAACCAACTTATCGACTCTCTCCAATAGAGCGATAAGTCCTCAAAATTGCTCCCATCGCAATCTCTCTACTATCATGTTAAAATTACACCTCTGACAAAAACAACTTATCGACTCTCTCCAATAGAGCGATAAGTTCTCAAAATTGCTCCGATCGCAATCTCTTTACTGTCATGTTAAAATTACACCTCTGACAAAAACCAACTTATCGACTCTCTCCAATAGAATGATAAGTCCTCAAAATTGCTCCGATCGCAATCTCTCTACTGTCATGTTAAAATTACACATCTGACAAAAAAAAACCAACTTATCGACTCTCTCCAATAGAGCGATAAGTCCTCAAAATTGCTCCGATCGCAATCTCTCTACTGTCATGTTAAAATTACACCTCTGACAAAAACTAACTTATCGACTCTCTCCAATAGAGTGATAAGTCCTCAAAATTGCTCCGATCGCAACATCCTTTTCTGTTATGTTAACCTCGCACCTCTAACAGTCTAAACCCTCTTATTTGAACTCTTTTTACCCCGCTATATAAGAGGTGTTCTCATAAGACTCCCAATGGATTAAGTACTTTCCAGAACTATCCTTAGTGATAATAAGGAAAAGTTTGGGATCTCCCCACAGGAAAAAAGTCCATGCCAAGTTAAAATTACACCTCTGGCGCTTACAGACTTCTTTCAGTGTTCAAAGTTAAAATAACACAGGAAGAATTCTACTCTTTAGCTCTGTTGTGGGAGAATGATTTAACATTTATCCTCAAACGTTGTGAAGTTCTCTAGAGTTATCTTAAACGATAATAAAGGAAACTTTCCAAATCAGGGCTATCCTGGAGATCTATACTAAGTTATGAATACACCTCGGGCGTTTCTCGTGATTTGTTATTTAAAATCAAAACATGACAAATGCAAGAAACAATGAGGGATCAATATCACTTTTTATTCAAGAGTTAGAAGAAAGTGATACAAAACAAACTTGTTCTTGTCAAAAGAACATTACAAAAACCCTATTTACTCATGCATTAGATCAAAAGATATAAGCTGAGCTTTAACTTCAGCTAACTCCTCCTCGTGAGCAGCTCGTACCATGGCTTCAGCCTTCGCCCGGGGTTCATCCTCACTAGGTATGGTGATGGCCGCCGCTTCGTTCCTGGCCTGTACTAGGGCTTGGGCCTGTGAATGATATTCCAAAGTACCGTTTGCATTCTGGGTACTGAGGATATTGACAATGTTTTCTTTACGGGAGAGTTCAGCCTTCAATTGTAGGACTTCGGCTTCAGCTTCAACAAGTCTGTCCCGAAGCGAGTTCATAGAAGCAGTTGAGCATTCTAACTCTTCTCGTTTCTGAATGTTACGCTTATGAAGCTCTGCGATCTGACGCTCCTTCTCAGCTAAGTCCCGTTCTATCGCTTCTCGGCGAGCTACTTCGGCGACCTGAAGACCAGCCAAAGTGGACATGATTTGCGGCTAAAGCTCTTTGTGGCCTAATGTCTCAAAACGCTGGAATTGCTCTTCAAAATGGAGAATAATTTCTGAACAGCGCTCGAACCACTGAGTGTTGCCCACACTCCTAACTCCATTCAAGCCTGCCTCCAGAAGAGGTCGAAAGGAGTTCAAAGTTTCCCGGCCATTCACCATGTATTCAACCACCGTCTTCGCGAGGCTATTTAGATATACCAGAGAAATCTAAAGAAATTCAGGTGCGTCGATAAGACTGGAAACCGCAACTGAAGACGCCCCTCTAGTCATCAAAATTGGTGCAGGGGATCCTGGCACTGAAGCTGTAGAAGCGGTAGAAACATTCAATTGTGAGGGGCTTGAGGTCAAAGCCATCATCGCCCTTGCCTGAGATGTACTTGGCCATGCCTCTGTTGGAGTAAGTGAGATCTTCAGCAATGCGGTAGGCGAAGCAGCTACAGTCGATGAGGCAGGTAGAGGCTGCTCTTGCGCAGGAGCTGACACCGGCACGAGCTGCTGTTCCGAAGGAGGAATCGCAACTGTAGTCTCGGGCAACGTGGCCGGTGAAGCAGCTGCCGTGGATGAGCCAAGTAAATGTTGCTCTGGCAAAGGAGTCGACGTCGGCGCAGGTTCTTGCTCTAAAGGAGCAACAGAAGTAGTCCCAGGAATAGGCGAACCTGTACGAAAAAACGGTCGAAACGCGGAAAAAGCGTGCGGAATAAGTCGAAACAAACTAAGCTTACCGGTGAGATAGAAAAGAGTATAACCAGATGCTTTATCAGATGGAGCCTGGGGAGCATCATCAAAAATGGTTATGTCGTCCATGGAATTATGCTCTTCATCTTCCACATCATCACCTGGCAAGTTGCTAACTTCAGCATCCTCACCACCTCTATCTTCGTCAGCTTCATCACCAATCGAGGAGCCTTCATAATCAAATCGCTCCTCATCATCCCGGGTAGCGGAAGGCTCCGGAAGATCTGTGTCGATAGCTGGTTTAGTCATAAGTCTCGTTGTAGGACTGGGCACTAAATTACCAGCTTGTGACACTAATACTGAAGGAGAAGGGGACGGATTCTCTTCGATACCCCTTTGTTCCGATACAGGATACTTAGGAGGGTCCATCACCGGGGCAGATTCGGCATCTGCAGCCATTAATTCACCCTCTTCGTCCTCAGGGGGATGGTAAGAAGAAGCATCGCTCGAAAGGGCTGGGCCATGAGAACGAAGCCCAGTTCTATGTGGCAGGCCTACAACTGAAGATTCCTGTTGGTCTTTATCTTCAACAGCTCTGATAGCATCAGCCATCAACTTAGATTTTTGCTGGCCTTTAGGAGGAGGAGAGTTAACTATCAACTTCCGACGGATCTGCTTCTCGTATCGACCGGCTTCATCCGCAGAGAGCTTACTTTTCCCCACTGCTCTCATCGTGGGAGGCTCAACCACTTGTTTCTCCTCTCCTGGAACAGGCTTAGCTCCTTGTTCCTCTTCCTGCCCAGCAGATTGGTCTTCAATAGATAGGAACTCATCGACCCCTCTCAGACGAGACGTTTTAGACCCTCTCCTTAAAGCATACATATGCCTAATGTCTTTCAGGCAAGATGTATTCAAGTTGTAATTGGGAGTCTGGGAAGTGGTGAAATACCAATTGCAGAAGCTTATGGAGGTATAGGAGTTGGGTGTTTTGTGGGGAAGCCTGAAGGTCACTTTGGTACAGCCTGCCACAGAATAGTACCAAGCCCTGACCCCTTCATATATGTTGCCCATAGCTGAGAGCTGAGGACGAGGGTTCCCAACATACAACTGATCATACCCAAATTGGCGAGCAAACCTATAGGGCTGATAGGGCTCGAGGAAACACTGAGCGCCTTACCGGAAGATCAAGTAGCCCGGCCTGATAGAGAGCAGCCAATGGAAAACACCCCCGCTCAGCTGAGTGAATCCATTAGGACCTGCTACGTCCTGATATTCCTCTCCATAAACGCCGCCTTCAAAATCGGGGAAACAACGCCATATGTGGTAGTGGGTGTCCCGCGACAAAATCTGTCGAATTCTAACTATGTATCCCCCTTCCCATTTTGCAGATTCTAATCGTTGCATAAATGGGATGAATGAGTCCCCCGGGGGAGAGGCCGCACTCAATAGAGGAGGACAGTGGAGCACATACCAAGCCATCAAATAGGTATATGGCAATGGTATCCAGGGATTAGGAGTTTTGAAAGCTTTGTGGCCCCCAGACTCCACCTCGGTGACATCAATAAATTCCAAGGCTAACTCCCGCAGTCCACTCTGCAAACGGCTCACCATGGCATAAAAGCAGATTCAATGGTCTCCCATGCACCAGGAGAACAGCAGGGTAGATCACCTCAGCAGCAAGAGCATCGATCGGCCTGGTAGGAATGACGCACCGCTTGAGCCACAACATTAAGTACCCAGCCAAAAGCGTCGTATCAGAAATAGGGAGCAGAGCTTGGTAGTGGAAACTCTCAAATTCCGTATGAGCCGGGAAAACATCTTTTTTGGCCTCATTGGTGTAGTGGGAAGTAGCATCGTCAATTCGGGCCTGGACCTCCTCCAAAGTGCTAGCAGGTAACTTGGACACGGAGGCTCCCTTATTGGTCAAGTTCTGGAATAAATATTCCGCCCAAGACACTTGCTTAATGCCGCTTCCTCGAGCCCCTGTTTGTTGCATGCAGATGTGGAAGTGACACATAACTTCCCATAAGGTGGAGTAAATTTCAGGGCTCGTTTTCTTCAAAATTTTAAGTTTCGCAGACTCCGGAACAAACTCTTTGTACGGTAAATCTCCAAGGAGAAGACCCGAGACTTCATGCATCTCGTGAAGAGCGAAGCCCAGCTCCCCCACAGGGGTGAAGAAAGTACAAGTCTCAGGATTATATTTCTTCAATACGGAGAAGAAATGAAAGTGGCTTTGGACAATCCCAAACTTGGTGGCCCGTACAGGAATCTGCAAGCCAGCCCGGGCAAGAGGTGCTTTCAATTCGTCCAAAACGAACTTGGTCATCCGAGTCCACCACCCCGTCACCGGAGAATGAACCCAGCCAGGAGTTCTAAATCCTTGTGCGGGAAATTCTCCTTTCATTGACAGAAATTTCTTGGCAAAGGTGTTTGCTGGACTAGCCACTTCGCCAATAGGGTATTCCTTGGCAAACAACCCTGGCCGTAAAGCTGTCACCAGTCGGTTGTAACCAACCGTGCGGACCCCTTGGAAAGTCAGGGTCCCGAGAACAACTCCATCTTGATCTTTAACCAGGGGCCACTCCATTCGCCTTGGGATGGAAGCGCACTGGAAATATAACATGGGGAACATCCTCTCCATGTTAGGCAAGAAAAGGTTACGTTCCCCAACTTTCCGCAGCCATTTGTAATCCCCATCATAAGCTGTGCTGGCCTCAAAGTCAACATAATCCTCGAAGAGGAACCCAGGTTTGACTATTGGCTTACGGCTCGGGTTCTCAAATTGAGCATCCGTAACCAATATCCTAAGAGTCTCGGGAGAAGCCTGAGTGATTAATTCCATGCGACTCTTATCCTTGATTCGAAAAACTGGGAGTTCTTGGCGTAGGTTGAACGTCATATTCGAGTCCACGCCGCCTTCATGTCCAAAATGGTGGCGAAAAGGGAGAGGCTCGCTGGTATGACGCACTGCAAAATAAAGAAAAAGTTAGATAACACAAAGGTAAAGTTTAGACGCGAAGGTCGAACTTAGCGTCAACAAGAAGTTCAGACGCGAAGGTCGAACCTCGCGCCAACAACATCAGACGCGAAGGTCGAACCTCGCGACAACAACATCAGACGCGAACGTCGAACCTCGCGTCAAAAACATCAGACGCGAAGGTCGAACCTTGCGTCAACAATGTCAGACGCGAAGGTCGAACCTCGCGTCAACAATGTAAGACGCGGAGGTCGAACCCCTCGTTAAAAAATATCAAATGACAGAGTCAAACCCCACGTTGTCGAAACGAGTTTCCTCGTTGATCCAAAGATTAGAACTTGCCGAAGCAAGTTTAGTGACCACGGAGGTCGTACTCACCGCCGATCAAAGGAAGTTGAGGCGGCATGTTCGCCTGAGCAGCGACGCCGTCGGCAGGCGCAGACGGCGCCGATCCCTGAGCCGTGGCGACGTCGGATTTGGAAGGGCGAGAGACAACCCTCTTGGGTGCCATAGATTCTCGTCGGAGGAGAAGAGGAATAGTGTTCGCCGGAGATGAGAACGAAATTTTTTCGTTAGAATTTCAAGAAGAGTCAAATGACTCTTGATTTGACCTCCAGCGGTCTATTTATAGACAGCTGTGAGCTGTCAAATCTTAACGGACGGGATTCGAGGCCAGAATCCCACCCAAACTCGACCCTCGCGTTCGAGTTGGTTGAAATTCCAAACGCGAGGCTCACCTACACGTTTAAACTCTCAAGTGCAGAGTTCACCTACGCGTTACAATCAACAAGGCCTCAAATAAATGGAGAAAAATTGAGGTCAACCATCAAAGTCGTCAAAATCAAAAAGCAATAGGCGACTCCATTGGGGAATCTATCAGATGGGTGTAAGCAGATTATAATCAGCAACGCTAAAACCATCAGACTAGATTTGGAGCGTGCTTTATCCTTCATTGTCATCAAAGCTCAAAAGCTGTATTGTTTGGTTCGAGGAAGCAACATCTCAATATTCTGGCAACCAGTTTCGCTACGTCTTCCAATCAGAAGGAGTGGACAATCAATCCACGAAATTTTGGGATCCAAAGTATTCCGAAAATTCGTCCCAGTCAACCGTGAACTTTCGAAAACTTTGGAGGGGGTTCTGTAGGCTGTCTAAAAATCACAATAGATAGCTGATCCCCACGAGATTACAAGGCAATGGTTCCTTCAAATCAAGAAGCAGAATTCATCCTTACAATCGAAACAGAAGAGATTTCTAAATCATTGCATCCGCAGCATTATAATCGCTACAAACACGACCTCATGTTTGAGATGATTGATCTTGATGGTTGCGACAACAACATGACCAATATTATATTAGCAACTATTAGAGATGCTGATGAGCAGTGTAATGATTTCAGAAATAAAAGGTTGGACTTAGTTGGTGAGTTGCTTGGTAGAGAGCTGTGGGCAAATATTCGTCTAAAAGTCACTATGGATGATTGATTCCCGTCAAGTTCCAACAATGAAAGCTACAATCAGATAGCTTTCATGCCAACAAACGAAAGCTGCAAATGGAGGACTTTTTACATAGATCGAGAAGAGTTATAATTCAACGACGCTTCCGACAGCTGATGAAAACTCTATTCAGCAGTCTTCACAATCTACAGTGAAAGTCACAATCTGACGACTTTCACACCTCATAACAGCTAAAGCTAGGATTACGGAACAACGGTCCTTGCAACGCCCTGTAGAAGAGGTTATAGATCAACTAACCCCTTCTGAAACGCGGAAGTCATCCCCGCGTCATAATTTCGGAAATGCAGGCGACCCCCGCGTTTCCAAGCTACAACAAACCAAACGCGAGCGACCCTCGCGTTCATTGATGTTCAGCCAATACCCAACCTCGCGTTTCAATTCTAAGAGGCGACGTTGGGTTCTGAATGCCACATTGGGCGTTTGACTCGTTCAAATACGAGTCGAACGGTTTCAGAACTGTTTCCCCACGATCTGAGGAAATCACGCCCACTTAGGAGCGGATTTAGAGGGTAGTTACAACCTCTTATCCACCTATAAAATCTCAACAAACTCAACTGAGTTAAAGGCTGGCTTTTTGGAACGAAAGAGTTAGCTAAGGGCTTCTTCAGCATCTCAACCGCACAGGTTTGGAGGCGATTCAGATCTTAACCGCACAGAGAGGCAAGAGAGACGAAATCCTTGGAGATAGGATTTTTGAATCAAATTCAGGAGATCAAATCTAGAAGGATTCTTCAATAACAGAATATCTGCTTGGTCATTAACCGAATCTTCGGTTCTAACAACTCTATCCACAGAGTTCTAACTCGTTCAGAGTTCTTAAACTCGTTAAAGAGTTACATATAAAACTTCCCACAGAAGTTCATCGTTCCCACGAGATAAGAGACGGTCAGATCGTCAACGGAGAGCAAATTCGACGCGAACAATCGAAGGAGGCACTCCATCGCTACCTTGAAGAACCCAATTTTAAACAAAGGAGAGAACCAAATTCGTTTTCTTCTCTTTTGTAACCAAGTTGTAATCAGAATCAAAGAAATACAAGTCAATTTTCTTTTATTCTCTTCATTGCAATTTTCCAACATACACCTATCATGCCCTTGATGTGAACATGTGTGAGAAGAAATTGCAGGTGAACTAATCCATTACATTCAACAATAGACCTGAAAGGCGTAATGACACCTCATGATAACCCAATCATCATCAGTGCCAAAATCAACGGGTTTAGGATCAAAAGAATCATTACGAACACTTGAAGCTTGGCAGACATCCTATTCATGGACATATTCAAACAGATGAACATTAGCAGATCACTGTAGCAATGCCCAAGCCCCTCAGTCAGCTTCTTAGGGCATTTCGTCTGTCTTAAGGGAGTGGTCACATTGTCCATGCTCAAAAGCATGTACCCTTGCTAATCCACCATCCATTCCAATTCATTGTCATGGATATGAAGTTGGTCTATAATGTTATCTTAGGAAGATCATCCTTTAATGATCTCCAGGCTGTACGCTCCACATACCATTAGATGGTGAAGTTCTCAATCCCCGAGGGAGTCAGCATAGTTTGAAGTAACTAGCATAAGTCTGATAATGTTACATGCTCTCCATAAAGGGCAAAGGAATCTAGGCAACCATACTAATTTAAATCTCCCAGCGTACCTACAAAAAGACAAAGAAAATGATCAAACAATTCTTGTTGAGAAGCTTCAGCCTCAACAACTTCAAGAAGAGGGTCTAAAAGAGTTGGCAAGGCCAGAGCCTCATTAGCTAGGGTGGCAGTAGTTCAGTAGGTGACGACTTTCCTCAGCCTCCTCATCCCGAGCAATAGGTTCCTGAGCAGAGCCCTCAAAGGGATGAGTCACTTCAAAGTCAGCTTCTTCCTCTTCTTCTTCTCAATCATCTCATCCTAGATGGTAGCTAATCTTGAACCCTTCAATTGGGCAGTGATCTTGACTGCCCTCTCAAGAATGGCAAGTACTTCCTCCTTCACTAACTTGGGGGCAGGGATGCTTTTTTTGGACTTGTCGCTGAGGCCGCTACCGCCACTTCGTCCGGCTCTAGAAGTGGCCTACGCAATATCTGCCTCAGTAGCAAGAATAAGAGAGATACTGGCAGTTTGAAGCATGCCCTTGTCAAATAGATTCTTGCCATTACAAGAACCTATGTAAGCATGGATCTTCTCTAGCCCAAATCTCTCAACTTTCAAAAGAGACACCACTCTAAAAGCCTCATTCTTTATCTTTGCCCACTCAGAGCAGGCATGATTGGGTTAGTGACAAAGACAAAAAGAAACCTCTCCCTCTACCCTTTATTGGTATTAGGAATGGAACCAAGAGTTGGCCACCAATAGACTATAGATAGTAGTGGCCCTCTTTTTTGCTGAACTTGGTGCACAACAGGTGGGTAAGAACCCCCGTCGTGGGTTCCACATGAACTTTGTGATAAATAACTAGGAAGATAATGAGGAGGACGATGGAATTTGGCTTTGACTACACCGACAAAATCCCAAGGTTTTTGAATATCCGACGAAGGAATGGATGTAGCGATGGACAGAGACCAAACTCCAATGGCAAAGATATATTGGCATTTAATCACCACTGTAATGATATATGATGAGCTTCTTCACCTGAACATGTAAGGTGAAGCCGTTGGCAATCTTCTTAGGTACTGGACTTAAGTGCCCTCGAGTGAAACTCTTATAAAAGAGTGATCATAGCCTCATCACGACAACAATGAACTGACTTCCAGATGCCATCAGAGCAAAAAAAATGTTGAACGAAGATTCCAAAGGAAATTTTGAAGAAAAAAGGTAAGGATTGCCACCAATTCTGAACTCCTAGGGTTTGGTAACAGACGGGCTCGTTATAAATAAGTAGAGGCAACCGCCGAATCGAGAGACCAGTGTGTTTCTCAAGAAACTATTGCCAAATTTTAAAAGATGAAATATCTCTTTAACCAAAGTGCCACTCTACTCCATGATTTTCACTTATGTTAGAAAAGCGGCCATCCTCCGGTAAAGGTGATCAAGATTCTCATAGCAACAAAGGGTTAGAACAAATCAATTTTCCTTACACTGGCCATTCAATTTCCAAGTGAAATGGGGCCAATGTTATACCCTGAAAATTATTGCTTCAGGCATAAGTAACGGGACTGGACAGATGATTAGAACAAACTTGAGCTGTCAACTTCGCTGACTCTTCTAGGTAATCGGGGTTTGAGACGAAAGATATCCCCAAGTTGGCCTCCGAAGTAGCAGCCGAGTCAAATCAAAGAGTGTCTTTGATGTGGAAACATAGAATGACTGGTGGTCTCATCTATAGTGCTCACATTTAATGGTGAACAATTTTTCACCCATCCTACGTTATCAAGTCATCATCACATTTAATGCATGGCCAAGACATTGATGACTCCCCAGCAACGACACCCATAATTCTGCTATTCTATTGCCATCACATTAATACTGTGAATACAGTTCTCTACCTTTGATCAATCCAATGTAGATTCTATGCAAGTTATTGTAGCATTTCACAATCTTCAAGACAATCGACCATCAAAGAAGATTAAGGGACCCAATATCATTCTTACCTCTCCTAAACCATCCATTAACCTTCTCTCATTAGCAACTTCAAGCTCTATGGTTTTTTCTGTGTTATCACTTTCTCAAAGCCTATCTTCTCTCCATCTTAATTTCAACTTGCTTATGTATTCCTTGAAGTCTCTAATAGTATATCGTAACTCCAAATGCATAATTTTATATTCTAACTTGTCTTAACACAGCATTGTTAATTTGTTTTAAAATTCGCTCGAAATTCGTAACCAGTAGGAATTGAACCTTGATTGCACTGGTACAATCTTAAAGTCACTATTACTCACAAAATATCTAAAATTATGGTGATGATTGAGGGTTATAATTTTATATTCTAACAGTAGTTTTTCCATTCTTTACTTAGAAATTCAATAATACTTGAACCATCATATAAATTACACTAAAGTCACATAACTTATGATGAATTGTAGGAAATTAATGTAAAGGAAAGCTAAAGTCCGAAACTTTTGAATCCTAGGCTCATTGATGGTCTCGAAGTCCAAAAGAAAAAAGGTACCGAAAGACACTAATCTATGGATGACTGGAGACTTTGTTTTTCCAAAAGAAAAGAGCAAAAAGGTCCGGGCTATTCATATAAATACTAACAATGACGCTGACTTGGAAAAGAAAAATAACAAGAACAAAATGAAACATTTATTCCCATTTTTTAGAGTTTTATATCAATCGAATACCAGTCGATTTAAAAAGATTAAAGGATGAAAAAAAGGAAAAGAGTAGTTGACTAGCGGGTAGAGACTATGGTACAGGTCGCAAGACTACACCCAGTTTTTAAACATGATCTAACATTTAGTCAGTTTTTAACAAGGGACTAATTTTAAAGAAGAAGCTATAGTTACTTGGTTTTGGCCCCAGTTCAATTTTAGACTCTTCATTCTTTCTTATTCTATCCAATATGAACTTACACTCACATATTAATAAGCTCAACATTTTTGGCATAACTAGAGGACCTCTAATATCAACCTTAACAATAAGGAGTGTGATTGTATAGTGGTGATGACCTTTCGGTCCATTCTAGAGAAGCAGAATCAATGCATCTTCAATGGATTAACCATTGGCATAGCAATAAACGTCTAAAATTTAATCAAAGCTTGTAGAATTTTGAATGATACCTTTTGATAGAAAAGTTTGATTTTGTGAGTTCCTGTATATCTCTCAGTATCAAATTTCTACAGTGTAACCATATGTATTCTTCTTGATCCCTTTATTCATAATTGGCTAAGGCTATTTTTTCCTAAAAATAATTATAGAAAATTTTATAACTATTTTACAAATCATCATACACTAAAGAAACATCGCATTCTAGATGGAATGTTCCATTCCGTCTAGGATGCTGCATCTACATAAAAAATTTCTAGGATGGTGAACATTCGAGATGAAAATCCGTCTAGGAAGACCATTCTAGATGGTTAATATAATAATTTTTTAGCATGTGTCCCACTATCTTAGAAGTTAAATTTTATCTAGGACACATCCTGGATAAGTTTTGTTTAGGATAGTGAGACCCACATGAAAATAGAAAAAAAGATGTTACGAAGAGAAAATTAAACCCTAGCTTAACCCATTGCTCTCTCTAGAAAAAATTTATCCACTACTCTTTCTGGAAAATTTTATCTGCCACCAAGCCATTGTTCAACGATGTCGCTAGATGAGCTACTGCCTAACTCTGCTCCAACCCTCCTTCGCTGACTACACTGTTAACCTATCTCTCCGATGATGTTGCTCACCCTTAATTTTTGATAGGTACGACCTTTCTCGACACATCTCTTACACCCTTTCTCAACATCATCCTCGATAGTGATCTGATGCTATAGCTCCAATGACATCACCGGACCTTCGTCGTAACCCTAATGACACCTAATTCCGCTGATCCCCTATCTTCTCCTCTCCCTCATTTAAGATGTGTGTTTGTGAAAATTTTCATTTTTTTGTAGTTTTTAAGTTTATTGTTAAATTTTGTTTAAATCACCCAAATAACTCTATTAAACTATATTTTCCTTGTGCACTCTTAATCCTAACATTAAATGAATATTTGGCTTGCTGTAACCATAATTGTAAACCATAATAAACCTAACTGAACTATATTTAGCCCTAATATTCATATTCCTAACCCTAATTCAATAATTTTTACAAATTAACCCTAATTTGTCCCAGGTACCTCAGTATTTGAAAAAAGTTTAATTCATGCTCAACATCCATATTATGAAGTTAGACGTTACTGTGAACACCTCATTAATGGGTACAAATTTAAAACAGTACTGGTCGATGATAAGAAGGTAACACACAACAGTGGGGTCATAAGTTATTTTGCTCAAGAATGTCTTCAAACACAAGAGATTAGAACCCAATTGAAGCTGATGTACTATATTATGGCAACAGAAAGATATTGTGGAAATAATCTATGGATGTGGTAAAAAAAGCTAGTATAGTTGTGTGATATTTAAGATTCAATGGAGTCTTGCAAAACCCTAAGGATCATATGGGATTACACTTCTCAATCTTGATAAAAGAATATGTCTAGATATTCATTTCATAGAATAAGTGGACCACTGCTTCTATGTGAAGGTCCCGAGGGTTGTAACTGATTGGGTCATATTATACAAATAGCTAAGATCCATTGTTATTCCTTGTTTTCAATCAAAAAGATTCACAAAAGGGTTCAAGATGATAGGATAGTCATTTCCTTCTACTGATCTCTTTGGAGGAAAATAACAAAACAAAGAATGTTACAATGTCTTTTAGTTTCACTGGAGATTTTGGGAGGCTGTGCTACTAGAAACTAGATGCCCTTTTTATGGACCATATGGGCAAAATAACATCTTTCTTTGAATGGTCTTAATGAGATTGAACTGTGCCACTTGTGGCTTAAGATGAAGGTTGAGCTTGTTGTTAAGAGTATGCCTCGATAGACAAGTAGGAGTAGGATTGGAGGCGATCAAGGATCAATCACTAGGTGGTCAGAGATGAGTGGAGCTCATAAGATGAACTACCACCCTATGTGGTTTGAGTTTGGAATCATCAGGAGTGATGTAGAGGTTAGTCATGTGATATTGAATGCTCTCTTTTTCTATCTCAATCTCTTAGTATATTTTTCCCTCTCTCTCTCCATTCCCCTGATCTCTCTTTATTCTCCTCCCCTAGTCTCTTTTTCTCCTCTTCCCCCTTATTAAGTGTGAAGAACTATTTATGGTAATTTTCTTGGACTTCATGTGGGGTTTGTCTGCATGCAATTGGGTTTTGCCTGCATGTCAATCTTATCGCCATTTGCTACCATTCCATTATATTTATCTTTTCATCGGACCTTCATTAAATGTGTTTCGGGCGCGTGATCATGCAAATCTGATTTGTCATGATGATCGCCACCATCAGTTATTTTTTATTGAATGCAACATGACTCTCCCCTCTTGTATCTTCGGCAAGTAATCATCATCATCATTATTTCTATCTAGATTAATGCACAGTATTGTGACCACCTGACCCAATATGAGTGATTTGAGCGAGATACTTGGTTTCATCACTGCATGCCTTGAGACTATGTACATTGATTTATGTGTTTCACCAGTCTACCGAAGTCAACGAGATGAGTGGGAAATGTTTGTGACCAGATAATTGAGAGAAAAATCTAATCATGTTATTGACATCTTGTCTTACGTATGGTCTACAAGGTCTAGATTTATAGAGTAGCTTTGCACCTATCTTTCCTTAGTTTGCTAACTCAACTATATGGCATCGATCGCGTGAGGTTTGATCTAGATGATGACTAGACTAATCGAATTGGTCTTGCTGAGAGTTTTTAGTTAGGGTCGAAAAGGCATCTCTGGGTTGATCTTCATGAAAGCCTAAGCCTGAGTTGAAAGGTGTATCCGAGTTGGGATTTGATATTTGGCTTCTTCACTCCTCCCAACTTTTCAACTTCATGTGTTACGATTGGACATCTCTGAAAGTACCCTAGAGGTGGGAGGGCTGAATAAGGTAATTCCTAATCTAATCCGATATTGATGCCTATAGATGGTAAAAATTACCGTGGCGGATTAAGCGAACGAATTCGCCCACAGAACAGGATCACCCTCTCTTAGGTGGAGAGCCTACTGTAGCCACTAAGTGGATTCGCTAGCACACGAGCCCCCACATTGGCCGCACATGCCAAATCACATGGGTCCGCCAGCGAGGCGAATCCGCCTTCACTAACTAAATCCGCTTGCAAGGGAGGTACTCAAATCCGCCCTCATGTGCCGAAACCACTTGCAGAGAGCCACGTCTGCCTACGTGAGCCGAAGGCCGGGTTTCCAGGGACAGGCCTTCCCTGCTTCCCACGATGCGAGAGGAGGGGGTACAGTGTCCCAGGTCCGTCAGACAGCCGGCCGCGATTCAAGCGAACGAGACAGGCGCCGGACCGGCCTGCATACTCATAAATGCGGGTCACCTCACCCATCAAAAGGAAGAGCCGAAGCCGTCGGCGCGTCGCAAGCTATCTGGAGCTAGCTCTGACGCGAGACGTCCATTCTCCTACCCCTATTCAGACATAGGGAGAGGGGAGGAGGCACAACACCCCAGGACCGCCGGAGGGTCACTCGGTACCTCGCCGCACAAGTGAGTGGACAGTTACCAGAGCCATCTGCGTCCACATAAATGCAGCTTACCTCACTCCAAGCAAAAGGTCAGAGCCACCGGCGCTTAAGGAACTGGCCAGACCAACTTGAGTGTCTGGCAGCCATTGTCACGAGTACGAGGAGGGACTTTCCCACTCCTGCACGACGTGACACAACACGTCGTCCCACCAACAACCGCTTGTTGTACAAAGGGACAGTCGGATGTCTTGGAACAGTGTATGGTCACATCCCATAATTCAAGGAGCAGTCAAACTGTCTCCCTCCTATTTAAGAGCTTCTTTCAGCAACCTTGACAAAAAGAGGAGAGATTGAAAAATCGGCCAATAGAGCAAGAGCTTGATCGATCAACTAAGAGAGGAAGAAGCTTTTTGCATACCCCTGCATTACAGCGCCATCTCCTAGCTCCGAGCTCCGATCGCCGGCGAGCCAGAAGAGACGAAATCCTTCACCTCGAGCTTCTACTGAGTACTGAAGCTCTCCAGCAACCTCGGTCAAACCGTCCAAGGGAAGCAGACTCGACACGAGCACCGAGCGAAGCATCCTGTAGCTACCTTAAAGTCCCCACGATTAAACAAGGAGGGACTTCCCTCTGCTTCTGTTGTAATTCAGATTGATTTAGTTTGTAATAAGCTGTCTTATTAATACAAACAAAATCCCCCATTTTTGAGAAAATTAGGAATTTACACCTACAGAAGATGGCGACCACAGTGGGAGAAGCTATTTCTTCAAACGAGATGGTGGTAGCTCAGTTCGACGAGGTTGCTGTTGGGACAACGGTGGAGTCCCTAGAGATCAAGTTTGACTAGGCTAAGTACGAAGAGTACTTGTCTTCCTCCTCTTCCGGTGGCGAAGCGTCCCGCAAGCGCCACAGAGTCGTACGCAGGAGCCGACCTCAGACGGTCAAAGCTCCCGTGCCAGAAGTCTCTACCCAAGTCTCGATGGAGAAAACCACCCCATACACTCTCGAGGCTAAGTCCCAGATCGAGAATGTGAGGGGAGGATCTACTAAGTGGGTCGCCAAACGACCCTCAGTAGCACCCGTCCCAAAAGAGACACCAGTTCAGTCCGGCACCAGCCACGCTGCTACGGCCCATGCAGAGGCTCTCCCCGCTGGAAGAGCTAGCCGACAGCAACTGCAGACGCTTGTCGGGCAGAAAGCCCAAACCTCCGCTTCGCACAACGGCCTGAATTACCATACAGGCCCAAGAAGCGAGAAACGAGAAGGCAACTCACCCAAAGTCGGGAGGCCCTCCAAATCAGGAGCGCCAACCAAGAAGGACGGGACCACCTGCCTAGATGGACTTCGCTTTTCAGGTCACATCCCTGATGCGAACAAACCACCCCAAGTGAGTGGGCCTGTCAGAACGGGCGAATCCTCGAAGGCTGGCGAGCCTCGCCATAATCTTTTGGCGGATAAACGCAAAGACAAAGAAATAGGCGACACTTCGCGAGCCAACTCGCTCAAACGAAGGGTTGAAACTCGCTTACACGTTAGAGTTCGCCCAAACGCGAAAACTCGCCCGTCAAAGTGAGATCGCCCAACTCCAACACCACAGCATTCCGCCCAACGTGCGCCAGGGAATACGTCCAAAGATCTCTCGTGCACCCACCCAAGCGATCCTTCTGATACTGGGGGTTGTCACCAACCACCCACAGGAGATCTCCGAGAATATCTGACTCGCAAGCGCACTATGCATGAGGCGAACCCTCAGTGCCATTGCGAAAGGCTCATCCACACGGTACTCGCCGACTGCCAATGCTTAGGAACGGCGATACCTTCGGTGTTTGAGAGACTTTCTCAACAAACTTCACGACGGAGGACCTCCCGTCGAACGCGTCGTCACCAAAAAAGACGCGCTACTGACGATCTGGAGCTCCCGTCCCCCACAATCAACATGACGGACAAGGGTAAGGTGGTATTCTCCGATACCCTAGATTTAGATTCCATTCTGGGACCCAATCCTCGGTTCGCCCGACGTAGTCAAGGCGGCATATACCAGCGAACCCGTAGTCGCAAGGGAGTGAGCATCGGGTTTGATTACTCTACCCTAGTCCCTCCCTCCTACGGCGAGGACGAAGTTCATTCGGCGGCTGCCACGTCCCAAACCTCACATTCGGGACAAAGCACGCCGGCGGGAGTACACATGACCGAGCTCACCCACCAGCAGATGACGGCTCAAAAGCTGGAGGAACAGCAGGCGACCATCGACTCTCTGCGAGAAATGATGGAGCAACTTCTAAATAAGAAGAAGAAGAAGAAACGGCCCCAACGCCCCTTACCCCGACAAACTGGGGATAGAGAGTGGGTACCACCCAGCCGTCCTTTGATGGAAACGGAAGACAACAGTAATCCACGATCCGATTACTCCTCCAAGACGTCGCTAGGGACGTCACACACCGGGGACGGCACCCGTGACAAGAGGTTCGATGAATTCCAGGACCAGCTTAACGTGCTGAAACTTCAGCAGAACATGAACAAGCTGGGGGTGGTTCGTCCCTACCCCATCGAGTGGGATACAGTCCCATACCCGGTGAAGTTCAAGCCAATCAGCTTTGTGCAATTCGACGGCAAGGGCTCGCCCTCTCAGCACATTTACTACTTCATGGCCCAGACTGGGTTCCTTACGGGGAATGACGTCATTCTTACGCGGCTATTCATAGGCACCCTCAAAGGGGTGGCCTTTGAATGGTTCCGCAAGCTGGAACCCGGCTCTATCAAGTCATGGGCCGACATCGAAAGGCTCTTTTTGGCCCGTTTCTTCGATGACGATACGGAAGTTTCAATGGCCACTCTCCTCGCCGAAAAGCAACGGAAGTCGGAGTCGGTCAATGACTTTGTCAAAAGATTCCGGAATCGGTCCATCCACTGTCGGGACCAAGTCTCCGAGTCGACACTAATCGAGATGTGCCGCAACAACCTATCGATCCATATCTTGTCCAAGATAGGCGCGGTGGAAACCCAGACGTGGAAAGAGCTTGTTCGTCAAGGCGAACAAGTAGAAAACATGATCAAAAGGCTCGAGGCCGAAGAACCGCAACCTAAGAAGGGAGCCGCGGAGCCAACTGCGCTAAAGAACCCCCCTCGAGCGAGAGGAAAGGAGATCATGGCGGTCGATTCCACCCCAGCGCCAAAGGTGGCCCGGAGGCCAAAGCCCAGACAATTTGAACAGGGCCCCCCGTGGCACTATGCTTCAAAGAAGATCAGGTGGTGGCAACGTTCGATACTCTGCTCAAGAGTGGTCGAATCAAACTGCCAGAAGCCACGAAGCCGGAGGAGGCGGAAAAAACCGGTGACCCAACTTACTGTGCTTATCACAGATTCCTTGGTCACCACACCACCAAGTGCTACGTCCTCAAGGACAAACTCCAGGCCCTCTACGACGCGGGGGTCCTGAAGAAGGAGAAAGTCCAGAAGCAGGTGACCACAAACATGATCACCTTGAGCTTTGGGACAAATCTCCCAGAAGTCTAAGCTCCAGCGGGGGTAGTTCCTATCCCCAAAGCGGTTTTGAAGATCACCAACGACGATCCTCACAACCAGCGAGAAAAGGGCTTGGTCCCGCTAACCCAACCATCGGGACAGATAATGTGGGTCCACCCGCACCTCCTCGACGATGAACAATGGACTGCAAGGCCCTCAAAGGAAGCCAAGAGGAAACACTACTATGTCATCTATGCCACCCCAGACAAAGATGACATAATGGTAACCGCCCTGACCGATTCCGAGGAGGACACCAACGTCTTCGCCACAAGGGCGGGAAAGGAATTCGCGAAGGAATATCCCGCGAGGGCGGAGAACACGGCAAGACCTCCCGCGAGGCCAGCCGCAACAACCCCTCCCAATCCGGATGCACCAAATTCAAGCCGTCAACCTTTCCGGTTCAACGTGCTCGCACAGCTGAAAAGCATCCCGGCGCGAATCACTATGTACGACCTCCTCCGGTTGTCCAGGTCTACTCGCGAGGCCTTGCAAGAGGCTTTGGCCGACTCAGAGGCGTTCGTCACCCATTTCTCGAAGGAGGCAGAAGCGGAACGAGAATGCACGACCTGCTATCAAGTCTCCGAGAGACGAGTTCCGTGCATCACTTTCACTCCTGAAGACATGCTCATCAAGAGCACGTCTCACGATCGACTGCTGTACTTCACGGGATACGTCGGATCGGCGAGAGTGGATCGGATCCAAGTCGACCCGGGTTCCGCGTTGAGCATCGTGCCTCTAAAATTGATCAAGCACTTGGGGATACTGCCAAAGCGCTTGTCCTCAACCACCACGACTATTTTCGGCTTCAACGCCACGGGGACGCGGCCGCTGGGTAAAATCCGCCTGAAGTGCCGCATAGGCGAAATGAAGACGGAGGTGACCTGCTATGTCATCGATGCCGAGCCTTCTTACAACGTGCTCTTAGGACGCCCATGGATCCACGGCAACCGAATAGTCCCGTCCACCCTTCACCAGTGCTTGAAGTACGTCGACGATTATGAATGTGTGAAGACTGTAGTCACCGACAGACAACCTTTCAAAGGCGTCGAGAACTACTTCACAGACTCCCTACTGTATCAGGACCCCGTCGAACCGCCAGTTGAGGAGCCGGAAAGCGGCAACGAGGCGGACAGCGAACCTGAGTACGGTGACAATCTAATCCTAAATGACTTCGAGTCAATTGTAATTGGTTATGAGAGTCATCATGTAACCAACACCGTTCAGGCGGAGAAGATTATCATCAATGAAAAGTCCAACTTTGCTTACGTGTCGTCTTGCCCTACGACTGATGATGATGAGCCCAACGACCTATGGTCGGAACTCTACCGAGACCCTTCCCTGCATCTGCCGGTATGCTCGTCATGCATCGCCAAAGCACAGCCGATCAAGTCATCACAGGTTGTGTTCGTCGTGCCAGCTCGGAATAAATATCAAAAAGACATTATTTTCGGTCGAATCGATCGTCCCTTGCGCACGCTCTGGGATGAGTCTGAAGACGAGGATCCCGCGCCCCAGTTTTTGCAATATAGTCGAATTGCGAGACGAATGATGAGCGACATGGGGTATGATCTCACTCGTTTAGAGGGCCTCAATTATGGCCGGGGACGTAAGACAGTCATCCGACCTGCTTACGTGCCTAAAGGGAAACCCTCAAATTACTTCAACAGGACTAAGAGAGGCCTAGGCTACTCCTCCTCCTCGTCAGATTTGTGTTTCTACGTCAACGAGGATTCTGACTATGCATGTTCAGGGGATCAATCGTCAGTGACCTCAGCATGGGACTCGGATGTCAGCGTGAGGGACCTGTTCGATAACCTCACGATCAACATGGCTACAATGGATCCTGCCGAAATGGCGGCGGATGAACAACTTCCGCTCTATGACGAGACGTGGGATCGCCATGTTAACGCCCAGTGGAGCAGTCGCTTCGAGCAGCGGGAGCCACCTACCGAAGACGAAGTCCTCCAGGTGAACATGGGCACAGACGAGAGTCCCAAGCCCATATTCATCAGCGGTAGCTTGCCTCCTCGAGAAAAAGAGGATCTCATTGCCCTCATACGGGAATACATCGACGTTTTCACATGGAATTACGAGGACATGCCTGGCTTGGATCTGCGGGTCGCCATGCATCGCCTCAACATCAGCCCAGACGCCAAGCCAGCCAAGCAGTAGCAAAGGCGGTTTCGCCCCCAGATCATAGAGGCGATCGAGGCCGAAGTAAAGAAACTCATCGAGTCCGTCTTCATCAGAGAGGAGCAGCACCCCGACTGGGTGGTGAATATTGTTCCGGTCTTGAAGAAGAACGGTAAGATCCGCGTCTGCATCGACTTTAGGAACCTCAACGCCGCGTGCCCTAAAGACGAATTTCCTCTGCCCATCACGGATGTCATCATTGACAATACGTGCGGATTCGAGAGAATGTCCTTCATGGATGGCTTCTCAGGGTACAATCAAATCAAAATGCACCCCGAGGACGAGAAGCACACTGCATTCAGAACTCCCATGGGGTGTACTGCTACACCGTTATGCCCTTTGGACTCAAGAATGCCGGTGCAACCTATCAACGCGCCATGAGCATGATCTTTCGAGAGCACCTGCGAAAGACGGTGGAATGCTATGTATATGACCTGGTTGTGAAGAGTCGCCACAAAGGCGACCACCTTCAAGACTTGAGGACGATGTTTGAACTCATGAGGACTCATCAACTCAAGATGAATCCCACTAAATCATTTCTAGGGATGTCTAGTGGTAAATTCCTTGGTTTCGTCGTCACCACGAGGGGGATCCAAATTGACCCTGACAAGGTGCGAGCCATTCAAGAGCTTCGACCACCCCGGAACCTCAAAGAATTAAGAGGTATCCAGGGACGATTGGCCTATGTCCGGAGATTCATCTCAAATCTTTTGGGCAAATGTCAGCCGTTCTCCAAACTTATGAAGAAAGGCACCTCCTTCGTATGCGACGAGCCTTGCCAGAAGGCCTTCGAGGATATCAAGGCATACCTATCGAATCCGCCTGTCCTCGCCGCACCAATCTCAGGGAGGCCATTCCTCATCTATATACGTGCCATGGAACACTCTTTGGGTGCCCTCTTGGCACAAAACGATGACTCCGGCCACGAGCAAAGCATCTACTATCTGAGTAGAACCCTGCAGGGCGCCGAGCAACGGTACCCGATGGTCGAGAAAGAATGTTTGGCCTTGGTGTTCGCTATCCAAAAGATGCGACACTACCTGGTTGGCCAGACGATCCATGTCATCTCCCGGATGAACCCTATTCGGGTCTTCATGACACAACCTGCGGCGTTAAATTGGCGCCTAGCTAGGTGGGCTCTTCTGCTCTCTCAGTACGACATCCACTTCATGCCACAGAAATCTATCAAGGGGCAGGCCATATGCGATCTCATGGCCAGTCACCCACTGAGGGTGGAGACCGACCTGTTTGAAGATCTGCCAGACGAAACTCCCGAAGCCAACATGACTTCGTCATCGGAGGTTTGGCAAATTTTCTTTGATGGCGAATCTCGCACAGGCACGAGCGGCTCTATTGTTGCAGGAGTGGGGGTAGTATTCACTTCCCCACATAACTACGTGCTGCCCCGAGCCTTCTCTTTAACAGAGTCGTGCACCAACAACGTGTCTGAGTATAATGCGCTACTCATCAGGCTCGAATTGGCGAAAGAATTAAGGGTAAAATACCTCGAGGTGTATGGCGACTCTCAGCTCATCGTCAAGCAGGTGGCTGGCGAGTATGAAGTTAGGAATGACGATCTGATCCCGCTTCACAGAGCAGCGATCAAGCTGATAGAATCGTTCGAAAGCTTCCCCATCGAACACGTGTGTTCGAGCGGGAAATTGTGTTATTCTTCATTGATGATTCTGTTACA